>CABHPH010162386.1:0-15605 GCA_902168325.1 Peromyscus nudipes | reverse complement strand
GAGGTGAAACCTCATTCCCATATACCTTCAGAGAGGTGAAAACCCCTAAATGAAATACCGCAAAAATCAGTTTCAGAATTATAACCTTGACTATGTTTCAGGAATGTGGGTGAGTTTAATATTAGAAAATCAACCACTTAACCACCAAGCCATCTCTCCACTCTTGGGCATATACCTAAGGAATGCTCAATCTTACCACAAGGGCACTTGCTCAGCTATGTTCATATCAGCATTATTTGTAATAGCCAGAACCTGGAAACAACCTAGATGCCTTTCAACTGAAGAATGGATAAAGAAAAAGTGGCACATATACACAATGGAGTACTACTCAGCAGTAAAAAACAATGATATCATGAAATTTGCAGGAAAATGGATGGAACTAGAAAAAATCTTGAGTGAGGTAACCCAGACTCAGAAGGACAAACATAGTATATACTCACTCATAAGTGGATACTAGATGTGAGGGAAGGGATGGCCAGACTGCAACCCACAACTCCAGAGAGGCTAGCTAACAGGGAAAGACCCTAGGAGGGACACATGGATGACCCTGCGAAGGAGAAGAGAATGAGATCTACATGAGCTGACTGCATGTGGAGGGGTGACAGAGGGCGAGGAGTGGGGGATGGGAACATAGGGAAATGGAAGGGTCAAGCTCGAACAGGGACAGAGTGGGAGGGCAGGGAAGAAGATACCATGATAGATGAGGACATCATGGGAATAGAAAGAGTCAGGGTGCTGGGAAGGCTCTCAGGAATCCACAAGGATGACCCCAACTTGTTCTGCTGGCCGTGGTCCAGAGGGTGCCTAGACTGGTCTACTCTGGTGACCGGCCTAGCGAATAACCTAGCTGTCATCATAGAGCCTTTGTCCAGTGACTAATGGAGGCAGATACAGAGATCCACAGCCAGGCACCAGGCTGAGCTCCAGGAATCCAACTGATGAGAGAGAGGAGGGATTTTGCAGGAGGAGGATGTTAAGGTCATGATGGGAGGATATGCAGAAATAACCAGCCACTCTAGTGGAAGCCCATGAACTGTGGACTGTTGGCTGTGGAGCCTCCATGGGACTGGACTAGGCCCTCTGGATACGGAAGATGGTTGTTTGGCTTGAACTGTTTGGGGGACTCCCAGGCAGGGGGATCGGGATTTGTCCCTGGTCTATGGGCAGGCTTCAGGAACTCGGTGCCTGTGGTGTGACGCCTTGCACAGGCTTGGTGCAGTGGGAAGGGGCTTGGACCTACCTAGGCTCAGTGTGCTGTGCTCTGCTGACTACCCATGGGAGACCTTGATTTGGGGGATGTGGGGATGCGGGGTTGCTTGGGAGAGAGGGCTGGGGGAGGGGTCTGTGGGTGGTATGTGAAGTGAGTAGAAAATTTCTTAATAAAGAAAAATGAAGAAAAAAAAAAAGAAAAGAAAATCAACCACTGCCTTTTAGAAAATTAACATATTAACCAGAAAACCATGATCATTTGAAAAATAGGAAAATGGCCTTTGATTCACACCCACCTGTGATTTAGGTACCAAAGAATCAGATTATGAAAGAAGGGGAACCTTTGAATGATACAGACATCTACTAAACGTGAAATTAAAAACTGTGATAAGCCTGTAGTTTTGGACTAAGCCCTCATTCAGGTCAATATGGACTCACTCAAACTTTTAGCCTAATTTTCTTAGTAGGGCACATATGTCACCTGTGTACTGGTGTTTGCTAGTTAGAGAAGCCGGGCTTCACTCAGTCATAGGTGTTAGTTATGGGTAGCAGATAGGGTTGAACAAATCCTTAAGTTTGAGATACCTCACTCATGTTTTCCACCTGTAAATTCTTCCAGAGTACATTGCAGCCCCACAATTTCTGAACCTGTCCTGATTTTAAGGACAGTCTCATTCTAGAAAGAGGAATAGAAGCCACATTTATGATTTTGTCTTTTGACAAAATATCAAGTATCAGGTTCAATGGGGACCCATGAGAAAACTGCCTGACAGCAACACACTTACCTCCTACAGACATTCTCTCTGGCCAGCCCATGGAAACATCACAAAAGCAGAGAGCACACACCTGACACCCAGAGCATGCAGAATCTGAGGCCAGAGCCAACACAGGGTTGGTGAGCAAATCCTCATTTGGAGCAGAGCTTTAGAGGAGACATGTGCCTAAGGGCCAGGCTCATGATTCACCTCAGACCACAGGAAGGCCAGTGCTCTGGGCCTTTCCAGGTATGATGCCCATGACTTTGAGGTAAATTGAGGTTTGTGACATACAGTAGGTACCATGGATTCACAAAAGACAGAGGCCCCAATCATAGGGGACACTTTGCATGTCATATTGGAAGAATGAGGTTGTGTTAAGCTCCCTTGGCCACTGTGACCAAGCTTCATGGTCATGTCCAGTTAGATGTGGCATGGGGCAAATGCTCCACTTTTGGCAGGTGGAGGTATAAGGACAAGGACAAAAAATTCAGGAGAAAGTAAACAAAAGTGTGTCAACCACCCATCCAATGACCACTATTTACTCTTACATTTTCTTTGCTGACTATTTTTTTTTTATTTTTTGCGAGTGTGTCTCACATAGCCCAGGCTAGCTTCAAACTCAGTACATAACCAAGGATGACTTTGAGCTTCTCATCCTCCTGCATGCATCATCATTGAACGAAGTCCTGGGGATCAAGTCCAGAGCTTTGTGCACACTAAGTACGCTCTGCCTATGGAGTTACACCCCAGCCCTCAAATATTTACATTTCAATAAATATTTGTTGAATGGTTCTTAATTTCTCATACCTGAGACTGTACATGCATCCAGGTGCACACACATGCACATGCATGCATGCACACCTTTGCTTCTCCCAGGAGGAAATACATGCTTTGACCAGCACCAGGAGCAAACACTTGTTAACAGGATGGTGCTGAGATGGCCAGCTCAGAGTTCTGTGAGGGCTGAGAGGGGCCTGGCGTTAGCAGAGGAGATGGACCTGCAGTGAGAAAGCAGGAGTGGAGTCCTGACTCCCTGGAGAAGGTAACTATTCTCAACACATTGCCACAAGAGGGATACAAGTGAGAGTCCCTGGATAAAGACAGGCTGGTGGTGACCCAACCGTCCACCTCATAATGGTGTAGAATATGAGGTTTGTGTCACAGGTGGGTAAGAAAGAGATTGATAGTGACATGCAAAGAGAACCTGTACACTCAACACCTTACAAACACAAAATTTAAAAACCCTCAGAAGCTAAGAGCACTTGCTGCTCTTCTGGAAGACCTGAGTTCAGTTCCCAGCACACACAGCAGGAGGTTCACAGCTGCCTGCAGCTTCATATCCAGGGGCAATGATGCCTCTTTTGGCTTCAATAGGAACCTTGCACACATGTGGCATACATACATACATACATACATACATACATACATACATACATACATAGAGAGGGAGAGGGAGAGGGGAGAGAGGGAGAGGGAGAGGTGGGAGAGGGAGAGGGAGAGGGAGAGACAGACAGAGAAATAGACAGAGACAATGACACAGGCTGAGAGACAGGGAGAGCTGCCACGTTCTGCTGCTCACAGGGGCTGGAACATGACATCCTTGTTTAATTACATCTCCACCAATTTTCTGTTTTTGTTGGTTTCCTTCACTGCCTAAGCTCGGCTGTCCTGAAATTTTCTCTGTAGACCAGGCTGGCTTCAAACTCAGAGATCCCCCTGCCTATGCCTTCCCAGTATTGGGATTAAAGGTATATACCTCCACACCCTGATTTAAGCTTTTCTTTAATTTCTTGTCACAAGTTGGAAACTTAGCTTGTTAGGATCTTGCCCTGAAGCCACCACTCCTTGTATTCCATTTCTTCATTTGTTTATCTCCTTGAATACAAGAATTAGTTCCATTCCACTTCCTGGTGCTCTTTCTCCTCAAATTGTACATTTTGTGTTTTTTCCTTGCTCAGCTTCCTCTTTTTTTGACTTTATTTATTTATTTTTTAAATTACACTCATGATATTCATTAATTACACTCATGATATTAATCACATTTGTGGCATTCATAGATTACATTCACAGTATTCATTCAATTATATATATATTATATATATATTAATTTTAAATGCTGAATGTCATTTATTTAAGGGGGGAGGAGGTCTTAAATACAGGCTTACAGCACAATGGGAGGACCCCGGAGGGCAGAAGTTCAATACTGATGTTTTACAATCTTGCTTCTAATCTGTTAACACCCATTATTCAGGGTACCAGGCAAGGAACTTCTCTTAAGCATTCAGGAGGGTGGAACCTGGCAGGGAATTAGCATAGGGAGAATATCAAGGTCAAGGTCCGCAAGCAAGGCAGCAGTTACCCAAAATGGGGGCCAGGGCCCTACAGGTCCCCCTTTTATTAATAAATGAGCTTCTGACTTGGGTTGCGTGGGACGTCAGCAGGTCACCTTACCCGTCATGGTGACGCCTGCCCAGGCCACACAGGTACTCTGTCTTAGGTTGGTGAGTGCCCCCCAGACATTACCTGTCTCTGAATACTCATTATCATACAGGCTCAATCATGTGTGAGCTGCAGAGTTAACTGCTGCCAAAGATCTCAAAGTGGCACTGGGCTTGCAATCTGTGTGTTTGATACAGAAAAGACCAACAGAGGTCCTATCTCACCCATAGCCAGTAGGCTAAAGGCAACTGGGCCATTCCCTTCCTTAACGAGCCATCCTGTACGTTGGTGTCCTTGTAAGATAGTAAGCTTCCTCTTTTTTTTAATATAAATCTGTACAAGAGTGGCCAGTCATAAAAACACAACAGAGTCTATACTAGGCTGTTTTGAGATTTCTTCTGCCAATGGAATTAATCCAAAACACTTCACTTTAGCCTCAGGTAGACTATTGGGACAAGGACAAAAAGCAGCCATATTCTTCACCAAAATATCACAAGAACAATTTCTAGGCCACATATTAATATTCTTCTCCTCTGAAATCTCTTGACCAGGCCCCCATAGTTCAAATAACTCAACACCAATGTCTTCCATGTTCCTACTAGTCTGGCCCATTAAGCAGTACTTAAAACATTCCAATGCTTTCCTAATCCAAACTCCCATACTCCACATTACTCCAAATAAAAACATTGTCCAGCCGATCACAATACTCCAGTCCCTGGTACCAACTTCTGTCTAAGTTAGGGTTTCTGTTGCTGTTAAGAGACACCATGACCACAGCAACTCTTATATAGGAAAACATTTCATTGAGGTGGTGGCTTACAGTTTCAGACCTTTAGTCTATTATCATCATGGAGGGGAGCATGGCGGTGTGCAGACGGACATGGTACTAGAGAAGGAGCTGCTACATATTGATCCACAGGCAACAGGAAGTGGTCTGAGACACTGGGCACAGCTTGAGCATGCCTTCTAGTGCCGTGGTTCTCAACCTTCCTAATGCTGCAACCCTTTAATACAGTTCCTCATGCTGTGGTCAACCCCCACCCATAGAATTATTTTAATAAGTATAATTTGGCTACTGTTGTGAATCATAATGTAAGTATCTGATATGCAGAATATCTAATATGTAACCCCTGTCAATCAGTAGTTCATAACCCCTCTCAAAGGGGTTGAGACCCACAGGTTGAGACCTGCTCCTCTAGTGGATGCTTCCTGCCAGAAGGAGCAAAGCAGTCAGGTAATGGGAAGAAATGGGGAGAAGCAGCGTGATGTGAAGGGAGGACCCACAGGAGACTGGAAGGGTCACAGTGGGGTTCAAATGATGTCAGTGGTCATGAAGAGCTGGAGTCAGCATTGGAGTTTATGGAGTTTGATTTGCCAAATAGCAAAGCTAAAGGCTGGAGAGGCACCTGGGGAGTGGAATAGTCTCCAGAATGCCCCTTGCTGCTTCTGTGCTTCTTCCTGCTTGCTGCTGCTGTGTTCCTGCTGTATGCGACATGGTGTGAATACTGTGTGAAAGGATCCCACTGTATCTAGTATGTTGTTGGATTTTCTTTTACTCTAGACCACATAAGAACATCATAATTTTGTTGTTTGTTTTCGCTCTTCTGGGGACCGGCTGCCAACCAGCTCCCAAATAAATCACACAGAGAAGCTTATTCTTAATTATAAATGCCCAGCTTCTCCCAGCACTCTGGAGGCAGAGGCAGGCTGATCTCTGTGAGTTCGAGGCCAGCCTGGGCTACCAAGTGAGCTCCAGGAAAGGTTCAAAGCTACACAGAGAAACCCTGTCTTGAAAAATCAAAAAAAAAAAAAATGCCCAGCTTTGGCTTGGCTTGCTGATAGCAAGCTTTTCTTAACTTTAAATTATCCCTTCTACCTTTTAAAAGCCTCTGGGCTTTTCCTTTTCTTTCTTCTGTAATCCTTCTTTCACTCTCACTCCATGGTCGGCTCTGTAGAGGGGGGGCGTCCCCTAGCATCCTCTGCCCCTTTTCTCCTCTCCTGCTCTTTTTTTCCCTTCTATAAATCCTTTCTCCTGCCAGCCCCACTTATCCTTTCTCCTGCCTTGCTATTGGCTGTTCAGCTCTTCATTATATCATCAGGTGTTTTAGACAAGTCAGTGTAACACAGCTTTACAGAGTTAAAGAAATGCAACATAAACGAACATAACACACCTTAAAATCATTCTCCAACAACAGTGTGATTGTTTCTTGGGAAAATCCCACTCCTCACTAAGCATTTTACTTTCAGATCATAATGAAGATGATTTTGTATAAGAGCAATGATGCTTAGTTAGATCAATGATTTGACTGAACTTTCTGAGCCAGCCTAAAAGATACAGGTGACTAAGACAGGTAGTGAAGAATATTAGGGAAATAGTTTGGGTTATTCTGCCAATTGATCCACTAAGAGACACCAAAAAAAAAAAAAAAAAGACAAAAGTAGGCTAGAAGTCACCTTCCCCTTGGTTAGATGTGGGATTTGCAGAGGATGGAAACTGAAAACAAGGAAGTCTCATGCATTATAGACCCATGGGTCCTGCCTGTTGGAAAACAGTCTGATGATTAAAGAAAGCAATTATGTCCCTACACCCAAGGTTAGGCCTGAGTTCCTCGGTCATGTAGCTTACAGAATTAATCACAGGCCCTGGGATGCAGCTTGAAAAGGCAAAGTTGTGAAAATAAATTAAATGCCCCCATTGTATGTAAACAAAGATGACAGTTAGCTGAACACAGGAATGAAGTTTGTAGGTATCTGCTACACTGAAATCGCAAGCAGCTTCCTGCCAATACAAAAGGAACAGGCTGAAATATACATGGCTAACCAATTATAAAATAGTCATTGCTTTGTTGTAAAGATGTTATGGAGGGAAAATTAACATAACAAAAATGTTTAACTGCTTGTGGGCTTTAAGGAAAACATGTAACTTGTTATCATACTGTGATTTCTCTATGTGTAAAGATTTTCATTTGTTTTTGGAAAATATATAACTTGTGATTGTGAGGTAATCTTTTCTTTTGTAGAAATTTTTGTCTTAGGAGATATAAAAGGGATGAAAGAAAAATAAAGAACATAGAAGGGAAACAGCAGGGAAGAAGAAGGAAACAGCAGGGAAGAAGAAGGGAAACAGCAGGGAAGAAGAAGGGAAACAGCAGGGAAGAAGAAGGAAACAGCAGGGAAGAAGAAGGGAAACAGCAGGGAAGAAGAAGGAAACAGCAGGGAAGAAGAAGGAAACAGCAGGGAAGAAGAAGGGAAACAGCAGGGAAGAAGAATATAACACAGGAAGAAAAGAAGCAGCAGAAAGAGAAAAATGAAATGAAGAATTAAGCTTTGACCCTCAGATAATATCTCCTGGCTGTTAATGCACAATCGCCAAAGAAACACCTCCTCGCTCCTTTCTCTGACTTGCTAAATGCTGGTTCTCTCAGCAAAATTGTCCCTGTGGATACTTTGGCATGGTCACTCTTGTGGGACTGTCTGCACCTTAGAGTTGTTTGGCATTATGTCTCTGTGAGAACTGCCACATGGAGGGAGTGACACTGTTAGTGACCAGAGCTCTGGGGAGGAGAAAACTGTCCAGCATCCAGCTGCAGTGGCTGATGCCCAGCTCCACACACATGACTCCTGGCTTTTGTTACAGCTTTTCTGTAAACTATACCACTGCCATGGGCAAGACAGAGACAGGCTGACTCATTTTTCTCCACAGTTTTGTCCACATCTGTCTGGGGTAGCTGAGACCCACCTATGGCCATCCTTGTCTACCTCAGCCTTCTGCAGGGACAGTACCAACTCAGGGCCAAATTCTCAGCTGGAGAGCTGAGAGAGCATGTGGAACACCAGGGCCACCAGCTCCCTGCAGTCCACAGCAGAAGACACCCACACAGGCAATCGTCCTGAAGGATGTCTTCTGAGTCACAGCTCCAGGCCCAGCATGTCTCAGTGTACTCACCCTGCCCAGTCCTGCTGCCCAACAGAGGTCATAAATCTGCCAGAGCATCTCTTCATGTAGCCCAAGGCTTGTAGAGATGCAGCTGCAGGGAGAAACATGTGGCAGGGATGCAGAAAGACCAATATGTGAAACTGCCAAAGCACATGCTGCCCTCAGCCTGGAACCCTCATCCCCTTCCCTGAGAACAGGTGCTTCAAGGACCTGGATTCCTTAATGGAAGGCAGTCTAGACACACCAGGACCCCTGCACAAAAGACCAAAGATAGCATAGACTCTAAAATGCTCCTGGTCTTGGAGAGATGGCCTCCATTAAGAACTACAGAAGTACAGTTTTAAAAAGACTACATAGAGTATTCAAAATAATCTTGAATGATAAAAACATAATTGGACACACTTTAAAGATATCAGGGCAACAATCCAACATATAATAGCTTAATAAATAAACAAAACATCTAAAAATAATAAAAAACTAATAAATAAAATTAAGAGTAACTTGAACAACAATGTGCGAGACTCTAACTCAAAACATAAAAGGACAGCTGGGGAGGTGGCATGGAGAGTCAAAGCCCTGCCACCCAAGCCTGGCAACCTGGGCTGAAAGAGGAGAGCTGGCTTCCAAAATTGTCCTCTGACCTCCACATGTGCACCATGGCATGCAGAAACACATGTGTGCACTCATGCACACAAGCACACATCACACACACACACACACACACACACATACTAAAAATAAATTAAATTTCAAAACTTTATAACACTGAAGAAAGGACCTAAATAAAAACACCAGATAAAAAAGAAGTTCCAGGTGCACAGAATGGCAGATTTAATACTGTAAAAATATCTATATTACCAAAGGTGATCTAAACATCAGTGTAAAATCGGAACCAAAATTCCAAAAATGTTTCTGTGAAGAGAAATAGAAAACACTACATTCTCACAGAAGCAAACAAGACCCCAATGTCCAAAGCAACCCTGAGCAGAAAGAGGAATGCTGGAGGAATCACCATGCTCTATGTCAAATACCCCTAACAACAAACCTAACAACACGGCATGGTTACTGGCAAGACATAGACATTCAAACCAGTGCAACAGAACATAGGACCTAGAGATAAACTGAGCAGCTACAGCTGATCTGTGACCAAAAATACATTGCCAAAATGCATCTGAGTAAAGATGGCCTCTTTGACAAATGTTCATGGGGAAACTGAATAGAAGCACAAAATTAAGTCCCTATTTGTCATTTGCCCAAAAATCCATGTGAACCTGAAACTTGGAAACTTCCGAAGGAAGAAACTTCAAGATACCTGCAGCAGCAAGGACTTTCTGGAATGGATTCCACTGCCTCAGAAATCACAACAAGAATTGGCAGATGAAGCTGGACAGTGATGGCACATGCCTTTAATCCCAACACTTGGGAGGCAGTGGCAGGAAGATCTCTGTGAGTTAGAGGCCATCCTGGTCTACAGAGTGGGTTCCAGGACAGCCAGGGAGACACAGAGAAACCCTGACTAGAGAAACCAATAAAGAAAGAAAAAAAAAAAAGAATTGGCAGATGGGATTTCATGAAACTGAGAAGTTTCTGCACAGCAAAGGAAACAACAGAGTGAAGAGTCAGCCAGAATGGGCTGGAAGGTTGCCAGATACACTTCTGACAAGGAATTAACACGGAGTCTATAGAAAGAGTTCAAAAAGTGAATCAGATAGCAAGAGAGCCTCAAATCATATGGGCAATAAATAGATAAAGGTACAGAGCAGAGTCCTGAAAAGAAGTACAAATGGGGAGTAAATACATGAAAAATTCATTACTTTTACCACCAGGGAAGTGTGAATCAAAAGTGTACACAACAACTATGTCAGGTGACTTGGAACTACCTCCAAGTTCACTGAGAAAGCCTGTGTCAAACAAATACACAAACACACACACACACACACACTCACACACAAAGACAAAGACACACACGTAAATAATAAACAAATATGAAGAACCATCCCACAAAGCAGGAGACTCAGGGAGAAGACCTGTCCTCCACTCCCCAGGACCCTTCCTTTTTGCTGTGCCCAACCACCTCACAGCTGCTTGCTAGGAGCTGCTACCTCCTCCTGGCCCCTTTTCTCCCTTTGAGACTCACCAGTTCTCAGCCTGCTCCCCACAAGGAACTCTCCAACCACCACACTGGCTGGGAGATCCAGGTGACTTTATTCTTTGGGACTCACCAGTGCCCTGTCAGCTGTCTAACTGGGACACTCGAGTTTTCCTACCCAGCCTGAGACCCAGGACCAGTTCTCACTGCCAGAGAAACTTCTTCCAAATTTCTCAGTCAGGCTGATGCAGACCTTAGATTATAGCTGACAACCAGGAAACCTGGAATAGAGGCTGTAGCCCCAATACCAGACAGAGAAAATCGACATCCTAACCTGCTGTGAATCAGCTCCTTCCTGAACACTGTAAACACCTCTGCCAAAAAGAAGACGGCCTTAAACAAACAAACAAACAAACAAACAAACAAACTCAATGGATGACCAACTCCAGACGCACACATCCCAACTTGGAAATGGAAACAACATAAATAACCAAAATAACACACTCTACCAAAAAAAAAATATGCAAACACCACAGTAACAGCCCCTATTGAAAATGACCTAGAAGAACTCCTGAATGATTCAATAGAATCACTATAACCGTGGTCACACAACTCAAAAAGTCAAAGACTAAAAGAACAGTGAAATAATATAGTCAACACAAGACATAAAAATAGAGTTTAAGAAAACATAATCAGAAATGATGCTGGAAATGAAAAACTCAATAAACTTATTAAAAAGCTCAGTGGAGTCAGGCATGATGGTGCACACCTTTGATCCCAAAACTTGGGAGGCAGAGGCAGGAGGATCTCTTAGAGTTTGTAGACCAGCCTGGTCTACATAGTAAGTTCCAGGACAGCCAGGGCTACATAGTGAGACCCTGTCTCCAAACAAAATGAAATGACACAAAAACAAACAAACAAAAACAAAAACAAAAAAAATTCCTTGGAAAGCCCCACCAACATTTCAGGTAGAAAATAATGAGATAGGGTAGAAAATAGACCCAACTATATAAATTGGTTCATTCAGGAAATGTCAATGAGTTTAACCGAAAGTATCAACAGGGCGTTGGAGTTTGGAAATACGATAAAAACACCTAGTCTCAGTGTTAGAAGAAGAAAGAGAAGAACACCAAAGCAAAATACAACTCATCAAGGAAAAGAAAACAAAATCTAGTTTTAAAATGGGCAAATGCAGAGAACCACAGCCAAACACTAGGCAGAGCCAGATGGGGAGGAAGGATATAGGAGCCAGAGGGGTAGAGGACACCATGAGAACACAGGCTACAGAATGAACTAAGCAGGGCTTATAGGGGCTCCAAGAGACTGAAGGGACTAACATGGATCCTGTGTGGGTCTGAGCTGGGTCCTCTGCATATGTTATGATTGTGTAGCTTGGTGTTCTGGTGGGACTCCCAACAGTGGACATGGAGGGTGTCTGACTCTGTGGCCTGTGCTTTGGACACTTTTCCTCCTACTGGGCTGCCACATCCAGCCATGATATCAGGGTTTGGACCCAGTCTTATTGTATCTTGTTAGCCATGTTCTCTGGATATCCCTGGGAGGCCTGCTCCTTTTTTTTTTTTAAGGTAAATGGAGCAGTAGTTGACCTGAGAAAGAAGGTAGATGGAGGAGGGATGGGGAGGAGTGGAAGGAGAGGAAACTACACTTGGAAGTAATGTATGAGAAAGGAATAAAAGTTTTTTTAAAAAGACAGCAAAAAATAAAGTGGGCCAAAGGCTCAGAAGTCCCTCCAAAGAAGATGGGATGCATGAAAAAAAAATTCAGTGTCATTAATCATTGTGGAAATACAAATCAAAATGACAGTGACATCTCCACTGCCATAACAATTTCTAAACAAAGCTAGATAGATATTGAAAGGTTCCCTGGGCATCTTATAGACAGTTATAAAGGCCCACACAGCATCTGGAGCCTCCTTGCAACACCTCACAGATGTGCTGCAGATCTCATAGTGAAGGCCAGATGGAGACATTGGGACACACAGAAGAATATTTCCCTCAGACACACAATCTCAAAGCCTGGTGTGCTTGTTATATTTTGTCAACTTGACAAAAGTCAGGGTCATTTGGGAAGAGGGAACCTCAATTGAGAAAATGCCTCCATCAGATTAGCCTGTTGTGAGGAGCACAAAGGTCCTTGCACTCACAGAGAAGCACTAGGAAAAACCAGGAATGTTAAACATGCTGGGTAGTTACAACCTGACTTCTGCCCAGGAGGCTGGGAATGGAGGTGTCCCATAGCCCAGGCGATCTCTGCACGATCTGAAGGGCCAGGCCATATCTGGTACCCACAACCTCCAACAAGCAGGACCAAAAGTGGTCAACAGTCTAAATGACCTCTGTGCTATCTACATGGCCAGGGGACTTTCCAAGGTACCCACATATAGGACCAGAGGTGGTTAATAACCTAGGTGATCTCTGTGCTCTCTGTATAATAGAGACCACACCACATCTTCTCCTTGGCCTTCAAGATAACACATGTAGCCTATCTACAGAGCCCAATTTCATGGAAGAAGTGACATGTGCTTTGAGAAGAGTTTTGATGTAATTATGTCTCCTTGTGCATACGAAATTATGATACACCAGGAAACTTTTTTCCAGATTGTACTGTGTTTAAACAGTCTCGAATAATCTGCTTGGGGCCAGAATCCTGAAGTCTGAACCAACACAAGCTCCTGAGTCCTGTTGAACAGGATTTCCTTCGGGCCTCACATTGATCATTACTCTGTGGGCCATGGTGTTTGCAGAGACCCCCACAGCCTGTAGCTAAGTCTTTGGAACATTTTCTTGATTTAAAATTGATGTGGAAGGGCCCAGCCCACTGTGAGGAATGCCACCCCTGACATAGTGGTCTCAGTCCTCCATGGCCTCTGTTTCAGTTCCTTCTATGACTTCCCATCATAGGTCTTTATACTGTAAGACAAAAGAAACCCTCTCCTCCACAAGTTACTTTGGTCATGGTGTTTCTCACAGCAATAGAAAGCTAACTGAGACACCTGATTCCAACCAGTCCAAACACCTAGAGGTTCCTCCCACAAGCCTACTCTAACATTCCACCTTCTTCCCATGTCTCTGAGGATGCTACTTTACCTCCTGACAGTCCCTTCCCTCCTGGGGTCACTCAGAGGGAAAGACAGGGTGGTCACAGGGGAGTTACCTAGACAGATGACATCCCAGAAAGGTCAAGAGGACATGGGCAGACCACAGCCACAGCTCAACCCACACAGGAAGTTAGCGAGTCTCCCTGAGACTATTCGTAGGATGATGAAATCCACATCCTCTCTTTAGGACACACAGGTCAGCCCTTCCTGCACACCCAGGACATGAAACTTCTGATTCCTGGATCAGACACTTGATTGGTGACACCAGTGACAGTGGTTCCATCCCCTCCCCAGTCATCATTCAGCTGGTTCCTTTCAAGCCCTCACAGCCATCTCTGTCACCTTCCTGCTGGGAGTAAATTCCACCTTCCCAGAGCAGTGAGAACAAAGGACAGATGAGCTCAGTGTGTTTCTATGTCACAAGAGGAAATCCACCATTGGGTTTATGAATCACAGGGTCTCCCTCTGGTGCTGACAGGGATGGGGAAAGACATGGCAGAGGTCAGCCCTGGGGTGTAGATGAATTGCTAAAAGGTCTTATTAAAGAAAATAAAAAAAACCTGGAGCCACATATCTGGGTTAAAACCTGAGAGATTAGAGGAATAGGAAAAGCCACAAGCCAACCTCACCTTACTGATCTTCAGCTTCCAAAGAGACCTACTTCCTGTATACCCACATCTATATGCCTTTCTGTTCTGCTATCTCATTTGCTCTCCCTGTCCAGCTATATCACTTCCTCTTCCTGCCCAGCTCTGTCACTTCCTGTCTGTCTGTACAGACCTCCAGACCTCCATGGTTAACCAGTGTTGGAATTTAAGGCATGTGCCACCTCACCTGGCTCTGTTCCCAGTGTGGCCTTGAACTCACAGAGATCAAGACAGATCCCAGTCTCCTGAACGACAAGATTAAAGGCATGTGCTACCATTGCCTGACTTCTACTTCTAGTATAGTGACTGGCTTTTTCCTCTGATCTCCAGGCAAGCTTTATTTATCAGAGCACAAATAAAACATTACCACGCTAGAGTGAGCTGTTTTTCTCTCAGGTCAAGGATTCCTGATTAGCCTTTCTACCCAAAGAGTGTTCTAGAGGACTAGACCATAAAGAGAGAAAGGGAGAAAGAAATGGAAGGCCCATGTTGAGAGGGAAGAGGTGGGGCAGAGTCAGGGACACAGACCTTGTCCTCAGCTGAACTGACCCTGGGAGGTGCTGCCTCCTGCCAGGAAGCTCAGCTTCCAGGATGGACAATAAAACTGACACAAGAGCAGCAGGGCATGGGAGCCATGCTGGAGTTGACGCTCTTCTCCACAGACAGAGAGAATGGCAGTTCCTTCCATCATGCACAGGTGTGTCCCTTGGTGGTCCCTGGGCAGGGGCTCCTACTCACAGGAGAGGGGACCATTTCCTGAGAGGGTGGGAAGAAGGAAGCACAGAGACTGGCTGGGTCTCCTGGGGAGGACAAGAGCCTGAGAGGGGACATAGGGCTTCTAGTTGGGGCATCAAAGGAGACGACACAGAGGGACAGAGGCTCAGCAACAAGCTCTCCCTGAACAGTAATTGGTGTGGAAAGAGAATGGGGGGGATGGGAACCTGAGTGATCAGGTTGGTTGAGTTGGGATGGGATGGAGGGGAGCAGTCAATGAAAGAGGTATCTTGATAAAGCAGGCCATTTTGAGGTTAGGGAGAAAACTGGTGACAGGGAAACTTCAAGGAATCCAAAAGGATGACCTCAGCTAAGACAGATAGCAATGGTGGAGAGGGTGCCTGAAGTGGCCTTCTCCTGTAATCAGATTGGGGACTACCCTAATTGTCATCAGAGATCCTTCATCCAGTAACTGATGGAAGCAGATGCAGAGAGCCACAGTCAAGTGCTAGGCCAAACTCCAGGTGTCCAGGTAAAGAGATGGAGGAGGGATTGTATGAGCAAGGGAGGGCAAGATCATGATGGGGAAACCCACAGAGACAACTGAACCAAGCTAGTGGGAGCTCACAGACTCTGGACCAACAGCTAAGGAGCCTGCATGGGACCAACTTAGGACCCTTGCATGTGGGTGACA
>CABHPH010162384.1:9376-51622 GCA_902168325.1 Peromyscus nudipes | reverse complement strand
AGTCTCCCATGTACTGTAGATCTTAGCAACCTCAGTACGGGGTTCTTTTTGCCTCTTCTTAATCCACAAGCTTCTGTCTTTTTGTCTAAAGGAAGCACTTACCAGCTTTCCTTGGCACATCTGAATTGCCAGCACCATTACTTTGTACTCTGGGACCATAATTAGGTAAAACAGGATTACTTGGACAGAGGCACTGTAATTCCATGAGTTGATCTGGTATCAGACATGGCTACTCGGAGAGGAAAAGGTAGGTGCTGGTGCAGTTTGGATAAACTAGACCAAGGGATGACTCAGGTCCTCGGCTGGATGGAGTGGAAATGTGCAAGAATTCATTATGCTGACCGTGGGTAACTAAAACCGTGTAAGATGAGACCACACACAGTGGGGCTTACATACATCATGGGAGAGCGCCCAATGGTAGGTTTTTTTCTTTTTGAGAGATTGGTAGATGGAGTGAGATATGTATGGGGGATAGAGACATTAAGAGATGAGGCTTGACAATGGGACCAAGTCAAGAAAGGTTATAGTACCCATGCTAACTGTGATCACCATAGTTGATCATGGTTGAGGGCAACGGGACAAGTATTAGTCAGTACAGGTACAGGTACAGAACCAAGAGTATTAGTATTAGTATTAGTATTAGTATTAGTATTAGTATTAGTATTAGTATAAGTATTAGTACAGATATGGAACCAAGAGAATGTATTTATGTATTTTTTGTGACAGGTTTTCTAACTATATATTCAAGGATGACCTTGAATTTCTGATCTTCCTGCCACAACCCCTATATACTGAGATGGGATAGCTGTTGTGTGTGGGGGGGGAATTCTAAGTGTTTCTCTTTTGTTCTTTTCTCTCTTCTTTAAAATCTTTGTCTCTGTCTCTTTTTGTGCCTGTCTCTCTCTCTGTCTCTCTTTCTGTCCTCGTCTCTCTCTGTCATATGTGTGGGGTGTTTGTATGTGTATGTGTGTGGAGGGCAGAGGTCGATGTTGAGTGTCTTCTTCAATCACTCTCCACCTTATGTTTTTGAGACAGGGTCTCTCTCTGAACCAGAACCATACCCTTTATGTGGTACTTGGATCAAACCCAGGGCCTTTTACTTGATAGGCAAGCACTCTCTCTACTAACTGAGTTGCATCCTTACCTTTACATTTCTAATTAGAAGAAGGGATTTATTAGCTTGGTTCTCATAATTAGAGGCTGGACAGTCCCACAATGGAAGTGTGTGCAATGCTGCAGAAACCCAAATCTGGAAACTTCAGAAACAAGAGGAACCAAGATCATGGCTCCAGTGACAAGGTGGGAGCCTGGAAGCTTCCTGGAGGGTTTCTGGTGTGACCACATTCAAAGGCTGAGGACTGCTGTGGGATGTTCTGTATGGCAAATGTGTTGCTAATAAAACACTCATTGGCCAGTGGCTAGGCAGGAAGTATAGGCAGGACTAACAGAGAGAATAAAAAGAGCAGGAAGGTGGAAGGAGACACTGCCAGACGCTGCCAGCCACCGCCAGGACAAGCAGCCTGTAAAGATGCCGGTAAGCCATGAGCCATGTGGCAAGGAACAGAATTATAGAAATGGATTAATTTAAGATGTAAGAACAGTTAGCAAGAAGCCTGCCACGGCCATACAGTTTGTAAGCAGTATAAGTCTCTGTGTTTACTTGGTTGGGTCTGAGCGGCTGTGGGACTGGCAGGTGAAAGAGATTTATCCTGACTGTGGGCCAGGCAGGAAAACTCTAGCCACAGAGGACTGTGGAGTCTGATGTCCACAAGCATCAGGAGTAAAAAGGCACCTGCTCAGGATGAACTGTGTATGCATGTGCACAAGCTTCCTCCTTCTAGATGTTCTATGGGATGGTACCATTGAGAGAAGTTCCCACTTTCTCAGTTTGTTGACCTACGTGTCTATCATCTCTGGAAATACAGACATACCTGGAAATGTGCTTGACCAGTTTTCTAGGTGTTTCTCAATCCAGTCAAATTGACAACAAAGGTTCATCTTTATAGGAGACTGCAGAAAGTTTGGAGGCAGAGGTTGGCCCTGTAGACAGGAGAATGGCTAAACTCAGAGAAGGGGTCAGGGCATCTTTTGTTCTAGGCTAGACATTTATCAGAAGAAAGATGCAGATCCTATTCCTTCTTTAATCACTTGTCCTTCCCTCTACACAAGCATCTAGAATCCACGTGTACTCTAGAGAAAAAGGCAGAGGCTCTGTGTGGGTGTGCACGGTTTTCTGTAACAGGGTTCCTGAAAATTTCCCAACATGACCTCTTTCTACCTGGGATTTTTTTTTATTATTAAGGAATTTTCTATTCATTTTACATACCAACTACAGATCCCCTTGTCCCTCTTCCCCCCCCCCATCCTTCCCCCCATCCTCCCCCCCATTCCCACCTCCTCGAGGGCAAGGCCTCCCATGGGGAGTCAGCAGAGCCTGATACAGTCAGTTGAGGCAGATCCAAACACCTCCCCTTGCACCAAGGCTGTGTAAGGTGTCCCACCATAGGCAGTGGGCTCCAAAATCCAGCTCATGCCCTAGGGATGGGTCCTGATCCCACTGCCAGGGGGCCCCTTAAGCAGATCAAGCTACATAACTGTCTCGCCTATGCAGAGGGCCTAGTACAGTCCCATGGAGGCTGCACAGCTATTGGTCCACAGTTAATGAGTTCCCACTGGTTTGGTTTGGTTGTCTCTGTAGGTTTCCCCATCATGATCTTGATGTCCCTTGCTCTTGTCTCTCTTGGACTGGACTCCTGGAGCTGGGCCTGGTGCTTAGCTGTGGATCTCTGTATCTGCTTCCATCAGTTACTGGATGAAGGCTCTATGATGACAGTTAGGGCATTCACTAATCTGATTACCAGGGTAGATTAGTTCAGGCACCCTCTCCACTATTGCTAGTAGTCTAAGCTGGGGTCATCCTTGTGGATTCCTGGGAACTTCCCTAGCACCCAGTTTCTCTCTATCCCCATGATGTCTCCTTCCATAATGGTATCTCTTTCATTGCTCTTCCACTTCATCGCTGTTCCAGCTTGACCATCCTTTATGTTCTCATCCCCATCCCCTACCCTCCATTGTCCCCCCCTCACCCCCAGACTACTTATGGAGATCTCATCCATTTCCCCTTCTACCTGGGAATTTTTAAGTGACCCTAGATATATAGGTACATAAAATGAAAATTAGTTCAGAAAAACATCTTTAGTTAAAATGACTATTAACAATTAATTCAGAGTTTTGAGAAAAGTTCATTTACAACATTTGTTGTTCAGTATTAGCTAAGTGACAGTTACTAGGTTAGACTTAAAAGAGTAAAAGGGTGGGCCATTTTTAGCCTTCCCACATCTCAGCTTTTACATGGAGAAATAGACACAAAACAAGTACCTTTAATATGATCTGCTACATTCTGTGTAGGGAAAACGCTGTATGTTGGTGGAGAGATGCCCAATGTTATTATATGAAAGGGCTGGCTTGAATTTAGCTCTGTCTGGTTCATTATTAGTCTAGCACATTAGAGAGATTTTCCCATAACACTTTTTTTCCCCTGTAAAAATTCCTTGTCACTGAATGCACTGTTCAGATAGTTTCTTGTTTAGGTTCAGGATAGATTCTTTGGGTTTTATCAATATTATCTGAGCAAGAAGACAAAATATGTATATGTTAAGAGAAGCCACAGTTAATTTCCTCAAGAATTAAAAAGTTTCATTAAAACAAGCATATATATAAGCGTCCAAATAAAGCACCTCTTTGCTTAGCCTTCTAAAAGAAGTTGGCATATCCAGTGAGGAGGTGCAGGTTGGAAAGCAGGCCCTAACTCTTATGGCTTTAACAGGACCTGACAGTTTCTTATTTAGGCAGACCGTGCTTCTTTGTTGACATGAAAAGTTCTGATGACATAAAGCCCTAATTATCCTCTACTCTCTGCAAGAGCTGAATCCTTAACACAATCCTGGGTGACATGTTTTCCCCTTTCTTGCTGTTATCAGTCTTCACCCCACTGGTCATCATCTCAGCTCAACCTGCAAAGACAAATTCCCAAATCATTTAAGGAGACCCTTATCTACAGGCAGCTTTGAAGCCATCATAGAAGTGAGCCACTTCAAGGGATGCTGCCCTTAGAATAGAGGTGTCTTTCTCACAGATGTCAAGTTTGGGGTGCCTGGCCTCTGAAGCTGGCTAATGCATTGCTTCTTTGCTAGGACAAGGTAAGGGACTCCCTGGAATGATTAGAGCAATTATTTGGAGCTAGCTGCCATGGGTAATCAGCCCCAGGTCAGCTGATGGGAAGAGGTGACCTAGACCTGCCTTTTCAGGATGAACGTTGTTATCGGATGACATCGTTGCCTTTAGCATCTCCTTAGACATGCTCAAGTTTCAAACATCTTTCGGCCACGTTTAACTCTCTTGGATTTATATTTCTTCTGCATTTTAATAGTTCTTCGACTCAGAGGAGGTTGTCTGGCTTACTATGATCTGTTTTTCTTCTGCAATTTCTCTTTTATCCTACTTGACATATTTTCTTGCTAAGTTCCCTTGTGAGACAGCAAGAGTTCTTCAGCTATAGAAAACTTATTTTCTTTCATCCTGTCAAATCATCCCAAAGAGTAGATAAAAGCCTTTCAGTGAAACTTGATATGTATTACAAGCAAGGAAAGAAATTTGAAAGTCATAGGGAATGGCTCCTCTCTGATGCAGACATTATAGATGAGGAAGGGTTTGTCATCACTGCGAACCTGTCATCCTCTTCATCATCCTAATCAACAGCATCTTCACTAGTGTTATTCCTGCTTCAGTACCACTGGGTACTCTGTGTAGGCCATGTAGTGCTCAAAATGCCATAAAAATGGGACTTGTCCTGCCTCACTGAAAGATGCAATTTAAGGCAAAGGAGCTCGACCCATACATAAATAAAAACAAGGTATATTTTTGAGGAAAGACCAAATGAGCTCAGATTACAGAAAATCGTTGAAATATCCTCTTTAAATAAAGTACGTTTAAAAATTTAATGTGAGAAGTGTGCCAGGTTTATTGGTCCATACTTGTGATGGTTAGTTTTATGTCAACTTGACACAAGCTAGAGTCATTTGGGAGGAGGGAAACTGAGAAAATGCACCCAACCAGACTGGCCTGTGGGCAAGGCTGTGCTGCATTTTCATGATTGATGATTGGTGTGGGCTTGTTTTCCTGGGTGCTATAAGAAGACATACTAAGCAATCAATGAGGATTTTAGCTCAAGCAATGAATAAGCAGAACTCTTTTTTTTTTTTTTTTGGTTTTTTGAGACAGGGTTTCTCTGTGTAGCTTTGTGCCTTTCCTGGAGCTCACTTGGTAGCCCAGGCTGGCCTTGAACTCACAGAGATCCGCCTGCCTCTGCCTCCCGAGTGCTGGGATTAAAGGCGTGCGCCACCAATGCCCGGCTAAGCAGAACTCTTGTAAGGTCTTCGTATAACCTTCTGCCTCCAAGTTCCTGCCCTGACTTCCCTCAGTGATGGAGTATGATGTGGAACTACAAGTTGAAATAAAGCCTTTTCTCTCCAAGTTCCTTTTGATCCTGGTGTTTATCATGGCATTGTAAACCCTCACTAAGACACTTGTAATGTTAGAATTTATTAGGCTAAGGCAGAAGATCATGAGTTCAAGGCTTGCCTGGGCTACATAACAAGTTTGAGACTAGTGAGGGATGGATAGAGAGATTCTGACTCAAAACAATAAAATACAAGCATGCAGAGGAACTTTGGGTGACTGTCCAGGCAGCCAGCTGTTTGTCGTTTCTCATAGTTTTGGAAGTTGCTTGCTCTGCATTTCCTGTTTGTTCAGGTAATATTATATCCTTCTTTGGTCTTTGATGGAGTTGGAGACTAGATAGTTATAGTTACAGTTTTCCACATAGTTACAGTCATGATAGAAAATAAATTAGAAACAAAAATCTGGACTCATCAAGAGAGAACAGATAATGGAGTATTTTCTCTGAATTTGCCAAATACAAATGGACTGGACATTGTGAATGTAATTCTTATTTGATAATATTTCTTATTGTATATAGTTTCATTTGTTAATACCTTTCCTTTCTATTTAGACAATACCTGATAATTGCTCTTATTGTATGTAGTTTTACTATGTTGGAGTTAAAACCTTTCTTTTTCATTTAGACAAAATGGAAAAATGTTGTGGAATTATCTTTTTGTACTGTGAAGATGTGTCTTTGCTAAGATATCTTCTGATTGTTTTAATAAAGAGCTGACTGTCCAATAGCTAGGCAGGAAGAGGTTAGGTGGGCCTTCCGGGCAGAGAAAGAAAAGTAAAGATGAATCTAGGTGTGGAGGAGATGCCAGAGGACATGGAGGGGGAACAGGAGGTGCAAGATGAGAGGTAAAAAGCCATGAGGCAAAATGTAGATTAATATAAATGGGTTAATTTAAGTTATAAGAGCTAGTGGGACAAGCCCAAGCTATAGGCCAATCTTTCAGAATTAATAAGTCTCCATATCATTATTTGTGAACTGGCAGCCCAAAGAAAAATTCACCTACAGTGATCCTTTAATACAGTTCCTCATGTTGTGGTGATCCCCAACCATGAAATTATTTTTGTTGCTACTTCATAACTGTAATTTTGCTACTTTTATGAATTGCAAATAACTGTTTTCTGATGGTCTTAGGCAACCCCCATGAAAGAATCATTCAACCCCCAAAGGGGTTATTACTCACAGGGTGAGAACCACTGCTATAGAGGGAGAGAAGAGACAGTTATTTTGGAACTCTGGGGAGGTGGCTATGCTAATCATTAAGCTTAGAGAGAGAGGGATGGGATCAGGGAGGCCACAGACCAAGAGGTGAAGAACTGTGGCAGGTAAGATATGGAATAGAATGGGTGGATGTGGGACCCTGCACAAATTGCACAAAGGGCAGGGAAATGCAAGCAGTTCTTTAATGTGAGGTTTGTTTCTTGCTGTCCTGGGATTGCTAGGGGGTCAAGCTGGCATTCCACATGCCTTAGGGTATTTGATATTGCCATCCAAATTTTTTGATGTTGGCTACTTTACATAGAAATGAGATTTATTTGGCTCATGATTCTGGTAGCCAGGGGTCCAAACAGCTTGGTGTCCTGGCTACATCACATGGATTGGAAATACAAAGGTGTGGTGGGGCTAGTCTTTTGAATCCTAGCCTGAGTAATTCCATCTTGCAGCAAGGTACCGTTGAGCTGGTGTATGTGCTAAAAGGCAACCAAATAAGTTGTCTTTCTCGTGGTTGGATGGTGTTTTCTGAGATCAGCAGAATTCATGTAATGAGCAAGGATATGGTGTGGAGAAGCACTGAACTTTCCTAGGATTAAGTTTTGTCTGTCTCATAGTGTGTGAGCCTGTGGTCATTTCTAATACTTCAGTGCTAGGTAGTGCTCTGAAGCCAGGTTTGTGTTGATTGCCCTCTAGTCTTAGAGCCAAATGAAAAGGTGGACAGTGGTTGGGACTTCTGGGTGCAGTATCTGCTGTTCATGAGTCACCTTTACTCCTATAAGTAGCCCTAATATACTCAGTTATTCAACTAAGTTATTTGAGTCCAAGTAACCCGAATAAACTCGGTTATTTGAGTCCAAGGAAGACTCATTGGAGTATTTTTTGTCTGCCAATGCTGTCCTTATTTGGGGTGAATAGATGTTCCTTTTATCCTTTACATTTCCATAGGTCTGCCATGCAAAAAAGGTATAGGCTGTCTATACAGAACCAAGGTGTGAGTTCCCTTTTATAACCACCCCCACTTGAGATGACGAACTATGCAAGCCAATCTTAATACTTTCCATGAGCAGTGACCTAATTATCTGCCAGCAGACCCTTTCTTTTAAAGGCATCACTTCCTAATATTGTCATACCATATACTGTGACCAGGTTCCCAGCATATGAACCTTTGTGCAGACATGCAAATCATATCCAAACCGTACAACACATATAGCTTAACTGGGCATTCAGAAACCCCTGGAGGAGACAGTGGAAATGCACCCAAGGTGAGCTCACCAGTATTCCCCTGGGAATCTCTGTGGGTGAAAAAGGTCATATTTCATTTCAGGTGAGTGTATTTGAATTCCACCTTGCTCAGAACACAGCTACTGCTTATTTTGTCATTCATAATAAAAAGGAAAATATTTAAACAACTGGGACTTACTGTCCTTTGGTATTCTAGAAGTAACTGAAAAAAAATGTTACTGTTCTTAAATAAGAAGAAGGAAGACTTCTCCCCACCTCCTTGAATTAAAGGTACAGTGCACACCTCATCATATGTATTGGAATGCATACTTGTGTACCAGAAGTATTTAAAAACAAACTATTATGATAGAAGAGTCATTCAATACTCCCCTTAGTCTAGCTGTTTGCTAGATCTTGAAGACATAGAATGGAATCTCAATGTTTTGACACATTGCATTCAAAAGCTATTTGATTTAGTGGATTATGGGTTCTGCTTTTGAAAAACGACATGTTTGCTACTGTGGTTAAAAGAAAAATCTTTGTAAAGATAATCTCATTTCAACCCAATGGCTTTGGGACGGTGCGTTCCCCCTCACTGCCGCTGATCAGCCACATTCCTCCCGGGCACACTGCCTCACTCAGTGCCATCACTTGTAACAGGACTAACATCATAACATTTGTAAGTGGCAGCGTCGTACGAGCCTGCAGCACACAAATTAAAGCTCTTCCTGGCTGGCCTAAGTGCTTCATCAAGTAGCAGAGATGCTGTGGTTTAGATGTGGTTTGTCCCCCAAAGGCTCACAGGCAGAATTGGTGCTCAATGTAGTGATGTGGAGGAGAGAGAATCATTAAGAAATGAGGTCTAGTGGGTGGTGATCAGGTGACTGAATCATGACTATCCTCATTAAGGGATCAATGCAGGTCTCAGTAAATTAGTTCTTGAGAGATATATTTGTTATGAACATAAGGCTGGTCTCTCATCTGACTCCTATTTCTTCTCTGACCATGTGAACCTTCTTGCATATACTTTCACCATATGGAGCAATCAGGGACCTTGGAAATTTCAACCATCAGAACCACGAGCCAAATTCATTTCTTTTATTTATATTTTACCCATTCTTGGGGATTTTTTTTTATAGAAACACACAAGGAACTAAAATAAAGGAGAATCTTTGCTACCAGTCAGAAGTATTTGGGAACTTGGGGGCAACCATTTCTCACTAATTCTACTTTATCAACAGTCCCTGGAGCCATCCCTCTCCTTATCTTGGTAAAGGAAAGAGGAAAGGCAGTTTGTCTATTAGGAGACAGAAAGGACCTACATCAGACCTAATCCAGATTATCTCAAAGGTCCCGTCTAAACTTAAAATCTTAAACTAATTACATGACTTAGAAAGTACACAGATAAGTGGGGTGGACTCATTCCCACTGAATCTGAGTCTAAACATGGACCTAAAACATGTGTAAGAACAGGCTGAGAGGATAGCTTGTTTCTCATTACCATTCACTTTTAATTTTTATTTCACTGCTATCACCCATTTTGACCTTCTTTTTTTCTTAGCTTTTGAATACTAGGAAGTGTTGGGCCTCCTATTTTCCCGGAATGGATTTTCTCCTAAGTAAGTATTTCACAGCTCTATTATTTTGCTTCTCTAGAATACACTGCAAAGATGTTCGCAGACAAGTTTGCTTCTTTTTACAGCAGTGAAAGCACGTTCTGTGGAAGCACCTGATGCCATAGGAGGTAATAATTGCTGGTTTGCAGGGTGTAAGTTCTTGAAGGCCAAAAACCGAGCCCATTCTTCCCTCACTTGTTCTAAATCCGACGACCATATGCACTGAGAGTGTGGCTTACATTTTAGCACTTTCCTATTAAAGCTGTAGCCTGAGCCACAGTTGGATTTCTCGTCCACAGGACCAAAGATACGTTTTCTATTGCTCTTTTCTTTCATAGAGAAGACCAGTAACCAATTGTTTAGCGTACTACCAATTGTTTAGTATGCTACCTTCATAACTACCCACTGGAAACTCAATCCCCACTGCCTTTAATACCACAGCATGTCCACGGGAGATGTGAGTGCTATTGATCAAGATCCCTATGGAATCACCCACACATTCTTCACAGAATCATGGATGACAAACTGACATGCTATGTTTCCACAATGACACAGAGACTGGAAATGCAAAAGTTAAATATAAATCTTCGTAGAAGTTTCAGTAATTTTTAATAATTTGTTCCTTTGTGGCATGCATATGTGAATGATATATATTTCCTACAGCAACAGGAATTCATTTCCCCACATCTGTAATATCTGCAGTAAGCTAAATTAAAAATGCATTTGTACTTGTACAGTTAAATGATCATATTTAATGAAATGTCAGAGATGAATCTTAGCAAGTAGCTAGGAAATTATTTTAGAGGGTACAGCATTTTATTACTTGTAGTCAGGGAAAACAGAGTGATTAAACAAATGGTTTAGTGCTCTTATGTGGTGGCTACACAAAAATAGGAAAAGAGTGTGGATAGTGGGTAGACCAGTGCTGAGTTTTCACTCTCACCACTGACTTCAGTGGCTCCCTCCACTCCCATGGAATCTTTTTAAAAAGATTTATATCTTTTTAATTTTTGTGTCTGTGTTTGAGCCTGCATGAATGTATGTGCACCACATGCATGCCGGTGCCCACAGGGGATAGAAGAAGGTGTCAGATACCCTAGAACAGCAGTTACAGGCAGTTGTGAGGTACCATGTCAGTAGTGGGAAGTGAACTTTAGCCCTTTGCAAGAGCAGTAAGTACTCTTAGCCAGTGAGCCATCTCACTAGCCCTCCTCTGGAATCTTGAATCAGTGGCTCACATTAAGAGGGAAATGAGCCATTAGGAACTGGTCATGATGCAGGTGTATCATCTTTATTAGGTCAACAATCAAGTTTGTATTAGTCAGT
Organism: Peromyscus nudipes; assembly: GCA_902168325.1. NCBI lineage: Eukaryota > Metazoa > Chordata > Mammalia > Rodentia > Cricetidae > Peromyscus > Peromyscus nudipes. The sequence continues at coordinate 40,729 of CABHPH010162384.1, read as the reverse complement.
TTTCCATTTATTATAGCGATATGCCTAATGATAAAGAAAAGTCATTTATTTACCTTGGGTTTTGGAGGCTAAAAGTCCAAGTTAGGCAACTCCATTTATTTGCTTCAATTTTGGCCAAAGCTTTAAGGCATTTAAGGCTCCTCACTGCAGCAGCAGTGAGTGAGGCTGGGAAAAGAAGCCCAAGAAAGATTTGAGGAGTCAGACCTGCTCTTTTATTTTCCAAAGTAAATATCTATTTAAAAGATTTAGTGTGTGTGTGTGTGTGTGTGTGTGTGTGTGTGTGTGTGTGTGTGCATGTGAATGTACGTCACACGTGTGTATATATCCTTGGAGACTAGAAGAGGGTGTTGCATCCTTGGAACTGGAGTTATAGGTGTGGTGAATCACCTGACGGGCATGCTGGACACTAAACCCAGATCCTCTGAAGAGCAGTAGGCCTTAACTGCTGAGCCATCTTTCCAGCCCTGACCTGGTCTTTCATAACAACTTGCTCTTGTAGTTTCTTTCAATGCCAGTGCCTCCCGTACCCTCACTACTCTGTACTAAGCCCCACCTCACAAAGGTTCTGCCACTCCTCAGTATTCCACACAGAGGGAAAGACTTGCGACACATGAGTCCACTCTAGTCATAACTAACCCAGGGCTTTCCAAAGCATAGACAGATGGACTGAGCAAGAGACTTGGGGCAATTGGGTAAGAATAGTGTCTCAGTTACTTTTCTATTGCTGAGATGAGACACCATGACCAAAGCAACTTATAGCAAAGAGAGTTTATTTGGGGCTCTCAGTTTCAGAGGGTACATCTGTAACCATCTTGTCATGGCGAGGAGCATTGTAGCAGACTGGCAGACATGGCACTGGAGCAGTAGCTGCAAGCTTAGATATTGATCTGTGGGTATGAGGCAGAGAGTTAGCTAGAAACAGTGTGGGCTTTTGAATCCTTAATGACCCACCCAAGTGACACACCTCCTCCAACAAGGCCACATCTCCTAATCCTCCCTAAACAGTTCCACTTACTAGGGACCAAGCTTTCAAATACATGAATTGGTGTGTGTGTGTGTGTGTGTGTGTGTGGAATTCGTATTCACATTGCTACAAACAGGAAATATTTTGTCAAAGGATGGACTATTTAGGTCAGCCACAGTTCTTCACCCATCACGAGCATTTGGGGTTGGTTTCAAATAAACTGATGCTGATGAAAGATAGGAAATTTGTCACTGTGTTGTAGGTAAGCACAGGGTGAAGGAAGACAAGCAGTCGTAGGTAAAGATGGAGCAGAGAAAGAGAAGAGGATCAAGAGAACCAACCAGAGAGAGTCTGGAGGGAGAGAACTGGTCAGCTGAAAGGACACTGTGACTGTCAGGTGAACAGTGTGACCTTAATTTGTCATCAGGATGGAACCACACCCCACACAAATATCACACATGCAATTTGATGGTAGAGCCATCCAAAAATAAGACTAAGAATGATCAACTGAATTAGTTAGTGTTGTGACTTGAACTATGGTCTCTATACAGGCCCTTGGAAGTCCCAGCCGTTTGTACCTTGCATATGCCCTTATTTGGAAATGGGGTCATTACAGATATAATTAGCCAAGAAGAGGTCACACATGAGTCAGGTGGGATCTTCATGCAGTGTGCCCAGTGTCTTCATACAGTTGTGTGTGATCTGCAGGGAGAGGGCCATATGACAACAGAGGTGGGGCTTGAAGGGACAAGGAAGGATTCTTTCTGGTCCACCTTCAAAGACCATATATCCCCGAGGACATCATGAGCTCAGACTTCCCCAGAACTGTGAATCAGGAAGTTTCTATTGCTTTAAGTAATCTGGTTTGTGGAGTTCTTTTATTGCAGCCCTAGGAATTCAATATGGCTGCTCAAGTACGATTAGAAGTGGCAGAACTAGTGAGTCATCTCTCAGTGTATCGACTCGAACGTCTTACTGCTACCTAGAGTTGAATGGGACTAATGGGGCATGATTAAAGGGGGCTATTGGAACACAGTAATGAAAAGGATAAATATTTGAAAATATGCAAGAGTCAATGATGAAGAAATTAAGAATTGGTCTTCATATTTAAATACAATTTTTGATTTATTTCTACTATTTAAAATTATGTGGTGTGTGTGGGAAGGTGTATGTGCACATGCGTATAGATGCTGCTGGAGTATTAAGCTGTTGTGGACCGGGTGCTGGAAATCAAAGTTGGAAGAGCAGTATGCCCTTTTAACTAGTGAGCCATCTCTCTACTCCTGAAATTTTTTTTTAATGAGATGGCATCTTTTTATATTGCTCAGGCTGGATGATCCTCCTGCCTCAGCCTCACAAGTGCGTTGGGATTATAAGTAAGTACAACCACACCTAGCCTATGATACTTTTAAAATAATGTTTTTCTTGTAACCCCAGTATGGCCTGGCTTGATACTGTCAGTATCGAAACAACACAAGTACATTTAAAAGTGTATATAACCATATTTATAAAAGATAGAAGCCATAGTTGTTTTTGGTGTGTGTGTGTGTGTGTGTGTGTGTGTGTGTGTGTGTGTGTGTTTGAGACAGAGTTTCTCTGTGTAATAGCTCTGGTTATCCTGGAACTCGCTTTGTAGACCTGGCTGGCCTCAAACTCACAGAGATCCACCTGCCTCTGCCTTCTGAGTGCTGAGATTAAAGACATGCATCACCACTGCCTGGCATAAGCTATAGTTTTTAAAAAAGCTTTTCTCTATGTCTATGTGTTTCTACATGTGTCTGCATGTTCTTCCTGTGTATGTGGATACAGTGTAAGCATGTATTTATTAAACTCATGTCTCAGGATGGCCTCATTGTGTTTTGAGACAGGGTCTTTCATTGCCCTGGAACTCACTGACTGGCCACTCATCTGTGCCTCTCCACTGTGGGGTCACAAGTGCATGCTATCTTGCCCTGGTTTTTATGTGGGTTCTGGGGGTTGAACTCAGGTCCTCATGCTTGGATGGCAAGGATATTACCAACTGAACTATCTCCCCAGATCTGCTATATTCAAATTTTGCTACAGGCACAAAGCCCAAATAAATGATATTAGGGAAAGCAAGCTGATTTAGGTCAAATTCATTTCTCTGAAGGTAAAACTCAGATTGCATATGGATAACAAAAACACCACATCAGAACTTAGTTATACCCCGTTCAAATCTACAATCTACATTAAAAAAAATACAAACTACACTAATCCCAGTAGGGAAAGGGATTAGATTCTCTGGCCTTTGCCACATGACAGTAAATGACAGCATAATAAATAAAGCAACGATGATTTCTGATCCTTGCTTCTCACATCGTATCCCGGAGGCGCTTTGCTATTGTTACAAGTATATTAAGTGTAGGTCTGATTATTTCCTAGGGAGAGATGACAAGAGGCATATTCTGCAGCAGGGAGCTGCTAGCATGTGTCTGGTGGTTAATATTTATTGGGTACGCACCTCTAAAGCCAGGGAACGATCAATACTAGAAGTAGGGGAGATCGAGATTGGAGCAGCATAGCAAACATTTAATGCATATTAGCTCTCAGCTGCTTAAAGATGTCACGGAGTGTTTGACCTGTGACGATGAGTGTTGGCTGCTCTCTTTCATGCTCTGGAACGACAAGTAGCAGCCTGAGGGCCGTATAGTCTGTGGATTCCAAGGAGGAAGACGAATGAAGATGGAAATAATCAAAGAAGACATGGAGATCTGAGCTGTTGAAGAAAATGTTGCTGATTCTTTTTACAAAATTTAAAGTATTTTTATAACATTTAGTGTGTGTGTGTGTGTGTGTGTGTGTGTGTGTGTTTGTGCGCGCGTTTGCGCGCTACAGTGCGGGTGTAGGGGTCAAAGGACAACTTGACAGGAGCCTGTTCTTTCCTTCAACTTGGCAGGTTCTGTGGAAAAACAAAACAAAACAAAAAACCTAAAACCCAAACCAAACTAAACCAAAACAAAACCCCCAGGATATCATGCTTGATAGCAAATATCTTTACCTGCCAAGTCATCTCTCCAGCCCTTTTTTTTTTCCAGAGCTGAGGACCGAACCCAGGGCCTTGCGCTTGCTAGGCAAGCGCTCTACCACTGAGCTAAATCCCCAACCCCTCTCCAGCCCTTTTTATTGACTCTTTTTTTGTATGCATTTCTATGAATTTCAACACTGTAGATTTATGTGCCCATTGCCATGATTATAGGGAACATAGTTTTATATTCCCCCCAAACTCCCACCTGCTACTCTTTCCTGGTTACATTCTGAATAGTTTGACACTATCTTTGCAGGGAGGCCTGGTAATATTGAGATCTTAGGACCTAAGATAACGTTTCTATCAAGTGAATATTCTGCAAATTCATTTCTGATTTTAATAATTCAAAGCTATTTGCTATCAAGTTTTAGGATCTCTGACTTCAGGTTAACAGTTTAATAAAATATTTGAGCAAAGAAAGAAAATATGGAGATAAGGTCACTGTTGCACCAGAATTAGATGCAAATCACAGGCAGCCAGAAGCAGTGCACATAAGCATACCACACACTTGTCTTTTTCAGGAATGCTTAATCTTTGTAACACAAAATTTCTTCAACAGCCGTATTTTTATAATTGATGTTGATAATCTGAATGGGCTCCAGATATTCTCAGTTTGATTTTTTTCTTCAATGTTCTCTTATTTCAGCTATTTTCAAGTGTACATTTTAGTGACAGTGAGTACGTCTGTACTCTACAACTGTCACTATCGTCCATCTCCAGGTCTTTCCTGTCTTCCTAAGCTGAAACTCTGCACCCATTCAATACTGATTCATACTGTTTCCTCCTTCTGCATCCTCCCCAAACCCTGGCCACCACTCTTTGACCACTGCAGACACTCAGGCGCCAGTCCTACAGTGTTGGCCCTTTTATGACAGGTTGATTTTATTTTCTTAAGGACCTTGCTCATATTTTTTAACATGTGACAGGATTTCTTCTCTGTTTAACCCTGAATCATATTGTTTTGCACACATATTCCTCATTTTAGTGCATCCCCTGTTCAGCTGTTGCTAGGCGTGAGTTTATTTTTTCTAAGTACATGGTTGTACAGTTTGCATAGTGGCTTACTTGTACCACTGTACATTTCAACTGGCAGGGCACAGCATTCCAGTTTCTCCACATTTGTGCTAATGATTGCTAATCTTGTTGTTCCTGCTGCTTTTCAAGTGGAGTCATCCAGGGGCTGGTGTGATGGATCATTGGATTAAGATACTTTTTTACCAAGCCTGATCAATGGAGTTTGATCCCTGGATCCTATATGAGGGAAGGAGAGGCCCAATTCCCACAACTTGTTCTCTGAGTTCCACACACGTGCCACTGGCTTCCCCATCCCACTCCCACAAAACAAACAAACAAACAAACAAACAAACAAACAAACAAACAAACATCCATCCAAATGGACAGAAAGTGGCATGATGCTGTGTTTTGGGTTTGAATTTCCTTAATGGCCAGTGATGATTGGCATCCTTTCACGTGCTTGTTGGACATTTTGTATCTGTCCTGTTTTGGAGAAATGCAAAGTCCAGGGAAGACGGCTGTAACTTTGTAGATTTATAGGCTCACTAATGAACCCAATTGATCCAGGCTTCTCTAAACCTCTGTGGAAGATTTTGATGACAAACTCAATTTTCTTACTAATTATATCTATTTAGAATTTAGATTTTTTTCTTAAGGATTAGATTTTGATTGTTTCTAGGAATTTTCACACTTCCTCTAGGTTTTGTGGTTTGCTGTCAAAGACTTGTTCTTAGACTTCTCATAAATACTTTTATTTCTGTAAAATTCATAGTAAGATGTATGTTTTTGCTTCTGATTTTAGTAATGAGGTTTCTCTTTTATTTTTAGTGAATCTAGTCATATGTTTGTCAGGTTTGTCGATTGAAAGAATCAATTCTTGTTTTTTCTTTTTTTTCCTGGATTTTACTATTTACTTGGTAATGCAGGCTTTGGCTTTAACTTAACTTTTTAGTTCTTAAGATCTAGAATTAAATTGCTGGTTTGAGGTCTTTCATTTTAGTACAGACATATCTGGCTATGACTTTGCTTTTAGTTATTGCTTTCAATTGATAATGTGTTTTCATTTTTCTTTATCTGAAGATAGTTTGTATTTCCCTTGTCATTTCTATTTTTGACTCATTGATTGTGTAAGAGCACTTTTTTCAGTTTCCACGCATGTTTAACACCTCTAGCTTTTCTTCTTGTGCTGTTCGCTAATGTTGTCCCACTAAAACTGGAAGATGCTCTGGATGAGCCCAATCTTTTCACTTTCTTCTGGGAGAGGTTTCATGCAGCCTTGGCTGGCCTCAAACTCCCTGGTAGCAGTCATGACTTTAAGTTCTCATCCTTTTGCCTCTACATCCAAGGTGCTGGGGAACACACTACCATGCATGGCTCCATCCTCACATATTTCACAAACATATTTACATTCTAGGAGAGGTCTATACTGGTGAAGTTCTCACATGCACATGGGAAAATATGTATTCTGCTGTTGTTGGATGGGGTACTCTGTATACATGCATGCAGGGCTGTTCATGTCAGTATTTCCCCATTAATCTTTTGTCTAGTTATACTATATATTGAATATGGCCTGTGGAAGACTCCCATTAGTATTGCAGAGTTGGCTATCCCTCAGATCTATTGCTATTTGGTTTATATAATTTGGAGTGCTAGTGTTTGATGCTTAAAATTTACAATTCATATTCTGGGTTAATTGACTTTTTGTTCTTACATGATGCTTTTCCTTGTGTCTTGTAACTTGTGACTAAATGTCTATTTTGTCTGGCATTAGGATTGCCATCTCTCACCTCATTATGTGTATTATATCTTTTCAGCCTCTCATTTATTTTTTAAGGAAAAGTACCATCTAGATCCTTTTTCTCTTTTTGTACATTAACCATGAATTCAGAGGGAATGGGCTCCTTTCTATGAATTCTCAAAAAGTATGCTTCTCTGGGGACTGCAGGCTTCACTTCCGTTGAATCCAGATATTTTTTCTTTGGCATCCTTTTTTTTTTTTCTGATCATTTTCCTTCATCCACTTTAGTAAGGGCTCTTAGAAACTTAACAGGTCCAGTCCACACATCAGTTCTCTTGTCAAGAACCTTGCCCTTAGCATGCTTGTTTGTAAACACTCCCACGGCATGAGTGATGGGTGGATTCTTCCAGTTTTGCCATGGTAACACTTATGAAGTGTCCCTTTCTAAGCAGTTCCCATTCCCCTGATGTCAACGATATCACCTTTCTTGCAGGTTTGCATGTGCATGGCCAAAGGAACAACTCCCTGTTTCCCAGAAGGCCTAGCGAGGGTACAGAGGATGCCTCTCCTCTTGCCCTGTGTTTGTCATTTTGGCGAGTTCCTGGAAGATGGCCACACATTCACTTTTAAACTGTTCATGTCTTTAAATCTTTAGCAACTCTCTTGTAGGAAATTTTTGGTTGGATTCCATTTATTTTTATTTAATACAGTCTACTAATTTATCCCCCCGCCACTGTCTCTCGGTGTTGGCTATGGAGAGATTTACTTCAGACTTTTTGTATTCACTTTCTGTTCATCTTATAGATGTATAACACACCCCCCATTTCCTCACTTGCTGCCTTCCTCAGGGTTTAGCTGATTTAATTTCAATAATACATTTGATCCCCTTATCATTATCTTTTGTGTATATCTTTAGATATGTTGTGTTTTATTTCCACAGACATCACATTGTAGCCTTCTGAGACTATCACCAACTATGTCAGACTGAAGCCAGCTTGTCTTCAGTTGCGTGCAGATCTCCACCCCTTTACAACTACTTCACATTATTGATGTCATCAATGGCAGTTGTACATAATGCATATTTATTAACATAGATTCAAAGTTAAGAAAATAAAAAGAATTATAAAGATTATAACAGTATGACTTTAAAAATGATTTGTCCAGTATTTTCCTTTATCAGAGAACTTTTTATTTTATCCTTTATTTCATCTTGAAGGACTCCTTCATAGTCCTTGTAGTTTCTGGTGATAATAAATGTCCTAAGCATTTGTTTGTCTGGGAATGTAGTGATTTCCCCCTCATCTTTGAAGGATGGTTTTGTCACACACTATGGAATTTTCAGTTGACAGGTCCCCAGTGCTGTACTTTAAATATTTCATACTGCTGTCGCTGCCTCTGGCCAGTAAGGTTCTTCATCAGGATAATTGCCAATGACTCTGTTGGAGTTCTTCTCGAGACATGACAATGGTCGGTTGCCCTGCTGCTCCATTATCACAGTGTCTACAGTTAGCTGTGACATATGTTGGTACAAGTCTCTGAGTTTATCCTGCTTGGAGTCTGTTGACTTAGGCTTGTAGATGTGTCTTTCCTCATGTGTGGGAGCTTTTCAGCCGTCTTCAGCAACATCACTGTCCCTGTTCGTTCTTCCTTTTGGATTGATTTTCTTTCTACTCCTCTGGAACTCCGTTTGACTCTGATCTTCCTCGAATTTGACAATTTCACATAACTCATTTTCTTGTTTTCTGGCCCGTTCTCTGGCTTGTTCAAACTCTGTTTAGAACCTCTCTATCAAGACTTCTGTGGCGGTATTGTGTTCCCCCAAATATTGTGCACCCTAATAAACTTATCTGGGGTCAGAGAACAGAACAGCCACTAGATACATAAGCTCCAAGGAAGACCTTTCTTGAATACTGTGGAGTATTGGGGACTTTGGAGTCAGCCATGGGTCAAGGCATGAGGTTTTCTCAAGTCCTTCCTAGGCATGAATTTTATCTGGGCTGTGTGTGTTATCAAAATTAATCCCCATATCCATAACTACTTTTCAATAGCTTAACATCCAAAGCAGTGGTTCTAAACCTGTGGGTCTCAACCCCTTCAGGAGTTGCATATTAGATATTTATACTATGATTCATAACAGTAACAAAATTAGAGGTATGAAATAGCAATGAAATTATTTCAGGTCACCACAATGAGAAAACATGACCCTGTGTTAAAGAGTGGCAGCATTAGGAAGATTGAGCACCACGGCTCTCGAGCCTCAGTTTTGGGCCTCAGATGTGTTGTGGTATTCCTCTGTTGGTAAATTACATTTTCCCCTATGTGTGGGTCTATTATTTCCCTACAGTTTCCAAACCCTGAGGACCCTACAGTTGCCTTCTGTTCTTTCTCCTGGTACGAGTTATGCATCAGGCTGTCATTTCCGTTTCCTCTCTGGTTCAGGTGGGAACCTTTGTGTAGCCCCTAGACACTTCACGGTGTTGCAGTGAAGTTCCACTTTGCTCCTTCTTGCCCATCATGGGACTGCAACACTGTGAACACTGGAGATGCCTTTGTGCTGGGACCCCTGGAGTTAAATGTTGGCTCAGTTTCATAATCTTTGCACATTTTAAAGAAGCATTGCTTTCCACTTGTAACTTTGAAAAATTTACATTGAGTATTTTTAAAGTAGTAAAGTCTTTTTTTTTTTTTGACATTGAAACAGAACTTAAAGGGTTCATAGGAACCATTGGGAAACTAGACACATTAGTTGTGTTTAATATGCCATTTGTAGGACCCCAAACAAATTAGAAGAGGAAAAATGCAGTCAATTCACTAGTGTGTACAAAGACAGGTGATATTTTGACACGTTTTCCACCACTGAATTAATGAAATCACTGGTTACTTTGATTTCTCATATGTGAAATCCCAAAGCTGTCAAGTGCTAGAAAGTGACATAATTAAATTAATTTGCTTTTCTCCACAGAAAATGAGAAGCTATGCAGTGTTTGGAATAGTGAAGGCAGCCATTAAAATCCTTCCTTAATTTGCCGGTAAACATGCGTAGATTCTCCTATGTATATAAAATAAAATGGAAAATCAGAGTTTCTGGTTTCATTCAGATGACTTAAACGTCTTCTTTGCTAATTGGTCACTGACAATTCACAGAAAATTATTTTACAAATACACATAATTTGTTATTGATTCAGTCACTCAAAAAAATACTGTTTTAAGAACTTGAAGTGCGACAACCCTGTGAGGAAAAGACAGGAAACTGCAGGCAGAGATTGTGTCCTTAGGAAAACTCTGAGGACATGACTTAGGATGAACATAACCACAGTGTGAAGCTTTAGTAAAAGGGTCAAAACAAAGGTCTAAGGCTTCCCAGAATGAGAGCTTCACCTCAGGAGGCAGAGGGAAGCTGTGTGAGAAAGAGGGCGTTTAAATGGAGTCTTGAAGAGGGACAGAATTTCAGAAGCTTAGGGATAGGGAGAGACTACTCCAGGCAGAACACCCAATGATAACAAAGCTAAGGAGAGGAGGCAGGGGCCTGGTCAGGGAGGGACCCCTCATTTTAAGGGGGCATATGAAACGGAAGGATGCGAGGTTTGGAACAGAATGGAAGGAAACTGTAGGCTCTTCCCTGTTGTGCCATGGCTATCCCCACCCCCAACGGTCCCCGCATGGGTGTTACTTTCCTTTTTGTTATTGTCTTTTTTTTTTTTTTTTTTTTTTTGTATAGATGGAGGAGCTGAGATGTAGAGAAATGAAGGGACATGCTTCTCACTAGATAGCAAGACTAGTACTTAAACCCAGGTCCAAATGAATCCTAAGGACAAACTTCTCCCAATGTTTCCTGTGGCCTTAAGTGAGATTCCAGTAAAATGGGGGTGAGGAGCCCCAGAGGGACACTGACACTCCCCACCCTAGCTCAGGAAGCTGGAGGCCATCTGCAGGCTGGACTAGGAACAATGTGCTAATTTATGTCTGATGAAAATTTAACTGAATGATCATTTTTACATGTTGCTAGGCAAAAGAGCACATTGAGTAACCAAGGGGAAACATGCCTTGATACAATTTTAAGAGTTTATGGAGTCAATGGCTGTGTCATGCATGCTGACGGAGCAGCTTGACTCATGGTAACCACCGGAAGTCGATGTTAAGGATGAGCTGTTACTTCCTTAAGGTTACAGAGCTAATGAGGGGGCAGGTAATCTTAGAATCTGGGTTTGTTTCTACAATGTGCAATGTTTCATATCTTATGGTTTTCTGGGGGTGGGGGTAAATCCAAAAGAATTTTGACTTTAAAAGTGGATCCAGGGTGCAGGAGGCTGGAGGTAGAGCCCCTTCAGCTTGGAAGTAGAGTATGCACTTAGCATGCACCCTAGGCTGGACGCTCAACCCTTTAAAGAGCAAGCAAGTGAACGAAGGAATGAATAAACACATGTACGAGCAAACACGACAGTCATTCTAGCCAATGTCTCTGTACCCATCCACTCCGTGTGGGTCCCAGCCATCTCTCTCATTTTCTTTCACGGAGGACTTCTTGCATCATCCCATCGGACCACCCGAATGTGCACAAATCATTTCCCCAGACAGTGCCACCAGCATGAAGTGAGCAACCCATCAATACCCACAGAGTCTTTCCAGTTTCAATTCACTGTGACTGGAGCGGGAGTGAGGTCAAAGGGACCGTGTTGTTGGAACGCTTTGAACACTGACCTTTCATTAGGCTCTCAGAGGCTACGCAGCTTGGAAAACCTTGTTTGTCCTGCTCTTTCTCACCCCCTCCTTCCTTCTCTTTTTCCCTCCATTTTCTAAAAAAAGTATAGGGGGAAGGTCACGCTGCTTGGAAATGCCACAAGCTTGTCACTTTTGTTTTGTCACAGTTATTGTGTCTACTTCTGCTTTGCTCCCGTTGGTTACCACCCCTAGAGTCTAGTTTATCTGCCTTCTTAATTCAGTTAGGTTTTTGTTTATTGAGTGACTACTACACGCAAGGCGTTGCCCTAAGCATGCTAACCTGAATGCAGTCTTTTACATTAACCAGGGCAGCGATGATGCAGTGTGGGAGCTGGTGCCTTGCCTGCTGTGTTTTCACTTGCACGTCAACATGACACTCACACAGTCTTCATGGAAAGCTAGGGAAACACCTGAAGCAAGGCAACCACTTCAAGGTGTGGTAGCTACTTGCAAATTCGAGCAAGGATGACTATCGACACAGATAGGAAGACAGGAGAAGCTAGGGGTTGGGCTCAGTGGTGGAGTCCTTGCCTTGGCTTATATCAGAACCTGATAGCAAACCCCAAGCAAATGAAAGAACAGAGTAACGGATTTGTTATACACACCTCTAATTCCATGTTTATCATGAACTAATTAAAATATATTTCATGCAGCTTTGATAGACCACAGGTAAACCCTGCAATGAGTACGTAGCATGTTCCATGTTTATTGGTGCTTCATGCATGGACACCTGTAGACACAACGCCTCTTTAGGCTAATTCAGGAAAGAAAACAGAAAGGATGGAGAACTGAACTGATTCTTGCTAAATTATTTCATTTTTTGAGGGGGGGAAGGGGCCAGGATTTGAACCCAGGACCTCATGCATGGTGGGTAAATGCTCAACCATGGGCACATCCTTATCCTCTCTAAGCTCCACCCCCAACTTTTAGTGACTAGAGAGGTCTAAATGGCAATCTATTCTGAAAGTGTGAAAAAGTGTAATTCTAAGTACACACTGAGACCCAGAAGGCTCAACATAGTATTACTGAATGGACTGTTGAGCTTTTGGAAGTTCCCTGCCAGAAAGGAACAGATTTAGGACAGACTAAATTTGTTTGTGGATTGCGGTGACTCCGAATGGATGGACGCATGGAGTTCTTTTTCCTTCCCTGGGCTGTATCAGATTGCATGTCCTCGGGTGTTTAATGTCTAAAAAATGTTGCACATGCTGCTCTAGAATGAACGCCATTCATTGCATTTCACATGAAGACTCGGAGAAGATAAAGCTGGCCCTGGAGACTTTTGTTGTTGTTTGTTTGTTATTTATTTTGTATCCCAACGAAAGTTTCCTCTTCCTCCTCTCTTCCCAGTTGTGTGCCCCCCCCCCATCCACTCCTCCTCTAACTGTTTCTCTTCAGATATAGGCTGGCCTCCCAAAGTTATCAGTCAGCCATGGTATATCAAGTTGCAGTGAGACTAGGCATCTCCTCTTCTATTACGGCCAGATGAGGCAATCCAGTAGGAGGAATGCAGGGCTGGCCTGATGCTAAGAAGGGCTTGAAGCATGCCTAAAAGCCCGGATTTTCTCATCCTGAGAGTGGTAAGAGTTTGGCTACTTCCCCGCCTTGCTTGGGCGCCAACAGACCCCAGCCAGACATGCCATGGTGCACGTAGCAACTGATAAACTCATGCGTCTCCAAGGATACGAGGGCTGATGCTGTTTATCTGATGGCCGAAACATCTTAGGCTGGACTCCCTTTCTTTTCTATATAACCTTGTAAGGCTCCTTCTCCAGACCCTGCTGCTCCCGAGTATGCAAATGAAGCACTCCTTCCCTCCATGTCCTTTCCCTGACCAATAAAGTACCACCACATGGATCCAACTGGCCATTCTTCCTGGGATACAGCTATCCCCTACCCCCTCCTAAATAAATGAGCTATCCTCCGACCCCCTGGTGTTCTTTGCCGCTCAGGATTCTCCTTCAGCCCCAACTGTGCTCCCTCCACCTAGATGGGCTAGTGTGCAATAGTCCGACCATACTGGGGTGAAGTGGGACTTGACTTGACAGAGGAATAGGTCCCAAAGCAGTCACTGTTAGGAGTCTCACACAAAGACAAAGTTATGTGGTTGATATATTGTGTACCCCAATAAACTTATCTGGGGGTCAGAGAACAGAATAGGCATAATATTAAACATAGAGGTTAGGCAGTGGTAGCACACGCCTTTAATCCTAGCATTCCAGAGGCAGAAATCTGTCTGGATCTCTGTGAGTTCAAGGCCACATTGGAAACAGCCAGTCACTACACAAGCCTTTGATCCCAGGAAGTGATGGCAGAAAGCAGAAAGGTATTTAAGGCGTGAGGACGAGGAACTAGAGCCTGGTTAAGCTATTAGGCTTTTGAGCAACAGTTCAGCTGAGATTCATTCTGGATGAGGACTCAGAGGCTTCCAGTCTGAGGAAACAGGATCAGCTGAGGAATTGGCAAGGTGAGGTGGCTGTGGCTTGTTCTGCTTCTCTGATCTTCCAGCATTTACCCCAATACCTGGCTTCGGGTTTGATTTTATTAATAAGACCCTCTAACAACTCATGCTACAAAGTTACACAACTGTCACATATATGCAGAGCTCAGGAACCTAGGTCAGTCCCATGCAGGCTCCCTGGTTGTCGGTTCAGTCTCTGTGAGCCCCTATGAGCCCAGGTTAGTTGATTCTGTGGGTTTTCTCGTGGTGGGTTTCTGCCCTTGACACCACTGCAGAGACCCACAGCTAAAAAAATGGGGGAGGAAGAATTGTAGGCTCTGGGGCTTTTAATACTCGTGGCTTTGGATCTTTTAGATCAGGGTCTGTATTAGTTTCTAAGCTGTTGCAGTAACAAACACCAAATACCGAGTAGCTCTAAACAACAGAACTGGGCATGGATGAGCAATATAGACGTACACTGACACATATGTATGAAAACGCCATAGTGAAACCTTGTATACGAACTTAACAATTAATAAAACAAAACCAAAGCACTAGAAATTCATTATTTCACAGTTTTTAAGTCCGGAAGTTCTAAATTAAGGTGTCTGCAGGGCTTCTTCCAGAGAGCCAGGGCTGAGCCTTGCCTGCGTGTTGTGGCCTTAATGTCCCTTGACTTGTGGCCATGTCACTAAAGTTCCTGAATTTGTAGTTACAGGGTCCCCTCCTTTCCTTTTTGTCACTAATGTCCCCTTTCCTCTTTATGATGAGGACACTTGGCATCACATTTAGGACACACCCAGATATGTGTATGATGAGCCTTGAGGGTTGGGATCCTTTCCCTAATTTCTTAGGCAAAGATTCATTGTCCAATATGGTCACATTCACAGGATCCAGACAAGAAATTAAGGAATTTCTCAAAATGAATTCGTTTTCTTACAGCGAGAAAAGTCCCCTTTTGCACTCCACTTGAAACCATTGTATGGCAATCCCACACAGCCTCTTAAATTGACCCCTTAAATTGAACTCATGATTCTTTAATGTTGTTAGCAATGGCAGTTTTAGATCCTAGATGGTTCCGGCTGTGTAGAACCTGGGGATGCTTCTGCTTGGCTTGGAATCTCTAGGGCTGGCTGCACCAACCTCCCTTGGAAGGAGCAGGTAGGGAGGTTAGGTGTGCAAGTAGATACTCCATCATTTCACTATTAGTGGATTTAATGCGCATCGACAATATTTCCTGACATATTTTCTTACATCAGGAATTATGCTAGGTGGGAGGACAGTAAGAACAAAAAACTGAACTACACCTCCCTCAGGCATTTCCTGAATTTTCTCCTATTTTGTAGCACACAAATGGTTTATACCGTACCTTCTTAACAAGGATTTTCTCAGGAAGACAAGTGACTATAAAGATCTACATTTTAACTTTGTATTTCCTTAAGTACTCGAGATAGGCTGTCCCACTGAAGAGCTTAAACACATGTTTTGTAAACCATTTCAAGAGGATTAATCTACAGTTAGAGGAAGGCCATTTCATAGAAGATGCCCATCTACATTTCTCATGATGGTGTGGGCATTTCTACACTTAACAAGGGGGACTATACGTGTAAAAACAGCCACACACACACACACACACACACACACACACACACACACACACACACTGCTTCCATTTTAAGCAGGTGACGTAAGAGATGCAAAATCCATGATTAAGAAAAATGAAATTGTATAAATTATAGCAGAAATGCCTGTCATCGTCCGTATTAGCTGTTAAAATGCCTCCAGGGGGTTAGATTAGAAAAAGAAAATTACTTATCTGTAATTCTTATTCTCTTTAGGTAGCAATTATAATAGATATACACTCTTGGGTACAAGTCATTGGTGTGAGAAAGAGAAGCAGTCTTGAAGTCAGCTAAAGAATTCTAACCCTCAAGGAACATGTGCCCTGGGACGTCAAGGGCAAAATGTATATGGAATGTCATTGCCCTGCATATCATTTCCATCTGACCACCGAAAAGAGCAGGCAAATTTGGTCCCTGGAAAGGAAAGAAGGACAGAGTGGATCTATTATCACTATCATACTATATTAAATGTATAAAGGTCTAGCCCCAGGCAAGATTTGTGAATTGGGTCTACTCATTTTCTCTGCATGCCTCTCTACCTGCTTCAGGAATCCAATACCCACTTAGTTGCCTCCTTCCTCTCTCTGTTTCTAGGCAAGGCCTCATTAAATTTATTTACACCAAAGCTGAGGCATTCACTGCAGAAAGAGCCTTGAAGAGGGAATCAGGAGCCACAGGCCTGGTACTGGCTTAGCTACCAACTAGTTCAAGACACCAGGTAAGCAAGCCTACCTCTTTGGGCTCCACTGTTATCATTTGTACTGTGACAGGTAAACTAGGGAATGTGGTTCCTGGGAACACTTTCATCTCCATAACTTGGGGTGAAAAGGGTGAATTAAAACCAGGCTAATTTTAGTTTCAGTGGTTAGACTGAAAATATTACCCTTGACGATGACATTTACACTTAGCAAAATGGACCATGGAAGTGGAGACTATATCCAGGTTTCCACTGGAACACAAGAGGGTATCTGAGGTGTTGTGTTTGTTCCAGAAGGAGGGAGTGGCTGATACACAAAATCCCAAGACTGTATTAGGCAAATCTTAATTTAACTTGAGCTGATACACTACAACATGTCAGAAACCCCGTGTAAGAGTGTTTTTCCCCAAGCCGCCACCAGGGCACTGTTAGCACCACGGAAAGGAAGTCACTCTTGAAAGAGAGTGGTAAGGAAGGAGGGCCATTTCCGGGAATGGCTGCTTCATTGCCAGGGAGCTTTTCGATAGAAGTGTTTCTTCTTGATTCCTTTGTAAAGTACAGAGGCTCCCTTGGGTGCCTATTTGAACACAGACACAAGTGGCATTTCTTCCTCTTTTCTTCATGTCAGTCTGGGCTTCTCCTTGGAGCAGGCCATTCTGAATCAGACTAAACAAATTTTAGGAGGCATTGCCCAGCTTCCTGAAGCTTTTCTAGGAAAGAAAGGCTATAGAGGTTTGTGTGGTGCTATGGTTTAGAGACGGTGTTGTCTAAGCTTTCATGTGCTGAAGCTCGGCCCCCAAAGGAAGGCTATTGAGAAGTGGTGGGGCCTTAAAGAAGAGGGTGTTAGGAGAGGTCATTCAGTCCTGTGGCAGCATCCTCGTGAATGGATTGTTGCCTTTCTTGAAAGACTGTGTTAGTTCCTGTTGAGTTGAAATTAGGCTTTGTAAGAAAGAGTTGACAGGTCTGGGTTAACTTCCCTGACATTTAGTTGTTCTAAAGGCAATGCATTTTCCTTCTGTGACTCTCACACGTGTGTGTTTCTTCCAGGTGTGCAATTCCCCTTTCTGCTTCTCCACCATGAGCTAACATAGCAAATTGGGTGTGGCTGCCCAACTTTGTGTGGACTTACAGGCCAAACCAGACTTTTCTTTGAACTTGCCTAGCCTCAGATATTTTGTTATTGCAATCCCCTTACTAACTTACTTACCCACAGCTAAACATAGTCACATGAGCTGGTTATCTTATCTGGACATAGTCTTGATTCAATTCTGGCCAAGTCTCATAGCTGGGTTTTCCCTAGGGAAGCTCCCAACATAGAGAGAAGTACTTCTCAGAGGTATGCGATTCTCTTTATAGTATGGTACAGCTGTGTCTGTCTCTCTTGAATTCACATCCTGAGATTCAATGCTATTCTATGGCTGAAGGCTTGTAAGTCTGTGCTTGGAGGCCAGCAGAGTACACTCTTCCCATTAGTTACCCAACTTAGAGGACAAACAGTGCTAATAGCTAAAGGTAGAGCAGAAACCAAGACATTGTGCCTGTCAACAAAACATTTACTGTCTAATGAGGTGGGATGTTTGTATTTTAGATGCCAACCAAGAATACAGAATTTTAGAGGCCATTGTATGACATCATGTGTATCTTTTTCAGGTTTCCTAAAGTCCATAGTGTGATAACACACACACACAAAATGTCTGTCTACAGAGCAGAATTACCCATGATTTTGAAAAGCTATAAAACAATTAATTGCAAAATGATTCTGGATCATTAGAAATCCAGAGCTGTTCCTAAGACACAGCAATTTGAATGAACACCTTCTGGATTCTTATTCTAATAATAAGGTCACATGAAAGCAAGCAGGGTTTTGGGGTGGGGGAGCTAGACACTTGGGTCATCCAGAATAGTCCACAAGCCCCACGACTCAATTAATCTGTTCTAGTTGTCCTCTGTTCCTCCTCTTCCTCTACTTCAGAGATCCAGGAATATGGCTTCTCAGTGTTTATGATCCTTTGCTTCATTTGTTCATTCATTCATTCATTCATTCATTCATTCATTCACTTAATTCATTCAATTTTGTGGTGCTAATAATCAAATCTAGGTCTCACAGGTGCCCACCATTTAACCACAGAGCTGGTGCTTCTGCACTGAATTTTTATCTTGGAAGAGCAGGAGTGAGTAAGAGTCCTTTGTAGCTCCCTCTTTCCTTTTGGTCAGGGTGATGGGGCACAAGCATTAGGTCATATGTCAGTTTTTCTCATGAGTCTGGTGACCACAGACCTCCATGGAAACAAACTCATGGCATTTACTGGAGGCTGAGTCCTGTCTATGGAGTATAGCTAGTAGGATTTATCTTGGCTGTCTAGTAGTGCCTATTTAAGTTAATATGGAATGTATGCATTATAGGAACTTAGATTCCTGGAAAACCCCACAGAAAATATCTTACAAAAATGTAAATATTTAGAAGATGGATTTCTTTGATGTATGATATGATTTTTGCTTAGATATGTCACATGTTAATCTAAGCCAGACAGCTTCTGGTTGATGAGGACCTGGAGCTTTGATGATGGTTAAGACCCTCCCAACTTCCCCGGGGTCTCTGGATCACTTGTGTCCTCAGAATGACTGGTCAATCTTGACATTTATGAGAAACTGATTCATTTGAGACCAAGTGACCAAGTGTGATGCTGTTACCTCAGTGTAATGTTGCCTTTAATGATAGATGTTTTCCTTAACATTTTCACCTAGTATCATTTGATAAATTGTTTCATTCACTCATGCATTGAGTTACTCACTCAGAGGATACTTACTGTGTACCCATTACCTGCCAAACATTCCTCTATGTGTGGAGGATACAGTAGCAAGCTAAGCAACAAACATCCCTGCCTCTGTGGAGCTTATCTTCCCAGGTGGGGTGTGAGAGGCAGTCAATACCTTTGGGGAAGTAAATGACAGTCAATGGAAGAATAGGAGTAGGAGACAATGATAAATACAAGATAGATGGAGATAAACAAGAGTAAAAGAGATGGAGATTGCAGTGGGGAAGGGAGCAATTCAAATGAAGTGTCCGGGTCAGCTTCTGTGGGAAAGTGACAATAGACAGAATTCGAGAAGTTATACTGTGTGAACACTGGAAAGGAGTGGTTTGTGACATAGGGAGTGCCTGGGAAGGAAGCCTGTGTGGCCAGCAGGAAGCACCGATGTTATGATCCAGAGGGCTAGCTACTGTTGTCTTGCAGGATAACCGGAGGCTTTAAGGGTCACTAGGAAGGCTTAAGGTTGTCCCCTAAGTGATATGAGATATCCTGGAATGCTTTTGAGCAGAGGAATGAAATGATTCAACTTGTAGTTTTTAATATACTGTTTTTAATCAATTCTTTGAGAATTTCATACAATGTATTTTGCTTATTTTTATTTTGTATGAATGAATGTTTTACTTGCATCTATGCATGTGCACTGTATGTGTGTCTGGTATCCACAGAAGTCAGAGGAGGGCATTGGATACCCTAGAACTAGAGTTCAGGCAGTGTGAGCCGCCTGATGTAGGTCCTGGGAACCAAACCTAGATATTTTGCAAGAGCAGCAAGTGCTCTTAACTGCTGAGCCATCTCTCTAGTTTCATACAAAGTATATTGATCATATTCACCCTCACTCTTCCCTCCAGCTCCTCCAAGATCTACCCCCACCTCTCCAGCACTCCCTTTTAAATAACCCACTGAGTCCAATTTGTGCTGTTCATATAATTGTGGGTGTGTGGCCATCCAATGGAATATGGTCAACCTACCAGGGACCAAACCCTTTAAGAAAATGATTTTCTCCTCCAGAAGTCATTAATTGTCAATAACTGCTTGTGAGCCCCTCTTCTCTCTGTATTAGAATTTAATTTGTATTTTTAAATTATCCAAATTATCCTATAAAATTTTCCATTTTGAAAAAAAATTTCTATTTTGCCTTTCATACTCAATCTACAATAGTACTTATTTTTTTGATTAAAAACTTCATTGTATGTATTCATGTGCGTGGTATTGTATTATATAAGAACATTTTTCAAGCTATATAGCATTTTACATGTTGAACAAATCTATCCCACACCCTGCCCCAACTTTTTCTCCCTCTTCCCTCCTCCCATCAGTCACTTTTTATCACTCAGATAGTCTCATGTTAACTTTCATGTTAAGTACGCATATATGATTCGATGTATCTATATACAATGGAGGAACTGTGTATGCAAGCATGTCGAGGGCAGAAGTGGACACTGGGTGTCTTTCTCTGGCACTCTCCATTTATTTTTTGAGGCAGTGTTTCTCACTGAACCTTGAACTCATCAATTGGCTAGACAGGCGGGCCAGAGTGCATCTGAAACCCTATTTTTGCCTTCCCAGCACTCCAGCTACATGCCACCAGGCCTGGCTTTTTATGTGGGAGCCAGGATCAGAACCCAGATCTTCATGCTTGTGTGGCAGGTCCTTTAGCGTAGGGATCACCTTCCTCGTCTCCCTGTTCTGCTTCTTAAAGTTCCTGATGGTCTTTGCTGTTGGAGACTCGGTTTGCTTCCATCTCTTCCAACAGCCATTGCAGAGCTCCTCCCAGTCTATGGCCCGGGGTTTGAGCAGGTGCCTGTTTTCTCTGCCATCTAGGGCTGAGGTAGGAATTCTTTCTGACCGAGACTCTTAGCTGCTTTCTGCTATTGACTCTCCAGATTGGTTTTTTGTGTTTGAGGCAGAGACACCCTTCTCCTCCTCCTCCCTCCCTGTTTCTCTTTCCCCACCTCCTCTCCTCTCTCTCCCCCTTTACAGTTCTATTCCACTGTGTCATCTCCCATAATTCAGCTGTCCTCATCCACATGGAACATCATTCTACAGGTTCCATCCTATTCTGGCTCACCCAGCTCTTCCTCTGAGGGAAAGGATTCTACCCAGAAAGATGGATGACAGAGCACACCCGAGGATGAGCTTCTGGAGAACAAGCCTGTCTCTTCCATGCCTGCTCCTCCAGTGCCGTCACAGCACTCAGTCAATGCCTACTTACCCAGAGGTGTGCGGTTCAGATGTTCACCGTAAGACTGATTTACAGGAGAAATTGCAAACTGCATCCTAAAGCCGCTGTGATCTGGTCTCCTTCCAGTTCCACTTACGGGCTGCAACCTCACAGTGTGACAGTGATTCTCACCCCTAGGGATCGTATAGCCTGGGTTCTAGCCCTGGGACCCTGTGTAACTGGCCTGGCATGTGCTCTGGGCATCAGCATTTTAAAACTTTCCCATATGAGTTTAATAGGCAGTCAAGGGAGAGGAGACAGAGAAAGGGAAAAATTGAGAGCATGCTGTTACTACATGGTTGCTAGATAAATATGGGATGCCTAATCGAGTTTCAAATTCCAACAACCAACACAAAATTTTTAAGCATTAGCTGTTCCCTCTATGGCATGGATTAAAAATGCTAAGAAATGACATAGTTTTTCTGAAATTGAAGCTTAGCTGGGTAACTTGTATTTTCATATTTTTGAGTTAACAACTCTCGTTGCTATAACATTATCCTTCCCGAGCTGACACTGGTAGAATCACAGTCTCTGGGTGATGTTTCTCCATTCCTATTACATCATGGTGTTGTGTACCGTTGCTCACACTGACTTGGTTTCTCTTTGTGCCCCTAGTTGTCTGTGCAGCTCTGACTTGTTCCATGAAATAAAGCACCCGAGCACCTGCTCCTGTTATAAAGCTCAATCAATCAACCAATCGTCAATCAACCGATTCACTCACCTGACTTAGGCAAATTGAGGGATAAGCATGAAACATTCTTTGGAAATGTTCTCAGAAAAAGAAAGACTGAGAGATTAAGTTCACAGCTGTATCTTCACAGTACAATTAAAACCAGAAAAGAAGAACATGGATGCTATGGGATGTTCTGTATGTTAAATGTGTTGCTCTGATTGGTTAATAAATAAAACACTGATTGGCCAGTAGCCAGGCAGGAAGTATAGGCAGGACAAGCAGAGAAGAGAATTCTGGGAAGTGGAAGGCTGAGACAGAGAGATGCTGCCAGCTGCTGCCATGAAAAGCAAGATGTAAGGTACCGGTAAGCCATGAGCCACATGGCAACTTATAGACTAACAGATATGGGTTAATTTAAGATAGAAGAACTAGATAACAAGAAGCCTGCTGCGGCCATACAGTTTGTAAGCAATATAAGTCTCTGTGTGTTTACTTGGTTGGGTCTGAGTGACTGTGGGACTGGCAGGTGAGAGAGATTTTTGGGCCAGGCAGGACTGGAGAAAACTCCAGCTACACACGGATCTCTTCATTTTTGTTTTTTTTCCAGCAAGATTAAATGAAGGAATTTAATAGTAGAGTGATTCATGTTAGAGCAGTATCAAAGATGGCCCATTTGTGGAGCAGACACCAGTGTCTCTGCTTCTCTTCCACACTATAGGTGCACAAATGCCAGCATGTCAGCCCGCTCTTGCAGAGCTTATCTTAACCTCTCAACTTGGCGGGAGTTGCTATCCAGGCCCTTGGAAGGTGCTAGAATGAAGATCTCTAATACCCCTGCTTTTGCTGCTTTTGTTTGATAATGAGGTGTGGAACCCAACCCCATCTATAGTTTTGCTTCTGGATTATCACATTATTGGGGAATCATTAATGATATTAATAGCTATTGATGTTTTAGCCACTTCCCTGGTTATGAACAAACCCTCAAGGAGAAGCAGCACAAGGGAGGCAGGTTTATTTAGCTCGCAGTTACAGTCCATCACCGTGGGGAATGGATGGCTGCTGGAGTCTGAGGTAGCTAGTCACTCTGTGGCCAAGTGTCAGGGAACAGAAAGCTGACAGGATGTGGGGTGGGGCTATAAAAGCCTGAAGCCTGTCTCCAGTGGTCCACTTCCTCCAGTAAGACTTTACCTCAGTCTTCCGGAGCAGGAGTAGTGCTCAGTTAGAGATCAGCTATGTAAACACAGGAGACTGGGGGCACATTGCATTCAATGCACAGTTGCTATATACTGGTGTCCTCATCTGTCCTTCATGTGGAGAGATGATGTCATCTTAGAGTCAACACATAGTTGCATGTGTGGGGCCATTCTGATGGAGGCAGACTCCTTACCCCGGTGGCACCTTCCTAGCACACTGTCTCCTTCTTATATTTCTAACCTTAACAACAGCCCTGCTAAGGAGGCCAGGCATTACTTACTTCCACGACTTGGCTTATAATAAACAAAGCCCAGCACAACAAGTGACCGTAAAAAGCTGTACACTTAGTCAGTGACAAGGACCTGAACTCAGACCTTTGGGCTCCTAGTTCTGTGCTTCTACTGAGTTTCCTCTCTGGTGACACTGCCTCAGTGTGCCTGGTGGTTGTTACAGACCTTGTTGAAAAATGTGTGGCTTCTTCAGCCTTGTTCACGTCAGTGCGAATGCAGTGGGTCCCAGGGTTGGAGTTTAAGTATCAGCTACAGAGAGGCAGGCAGCGCAGGCTAGCAAGCTGGAAAGCTGCTACTGACGTTTACGGGACAGGGTCTTTCGTTGTAGCTCAGTTTGGCTTAGGGATTTGTGACACCCCTGCTTCAGGTTCCTCTGCACTGGGATTCTGGGTGTGCATCATCTCACCAGCTCTGGGACTGGAATTTTTGCAGATAGTTCTTGGAATTTGGGAGTTCGAGTATTTGGCAACTCTTTTGTCAATGTTGGCATTATTTATAGTAGTTTGCTTAAAAAAATATGTTGACCTCTTTGGTAAGTAAAACTAAGTTGCCATGTGGGGATATAAAAGTGAGTTAATTTTTAGTGGCTCACTTCAGTAGTGACTGATGGAGAAGGGGGCTCTCTTTCTTTTAGAATTTGTTCAACTTACTCTATTTACGTAATTGCATTTACTAAGTATTTGTAAAATACCAGGCACTGTGCTAAGTACTAGAGTTGAAAGGTTGAGTGAGAGCCACTGTAGGAAAGAAAAGGCCGTACGGGCTAGTTTCTGTTTAGACAACATGGCGGCTGGTAGGGATATCCAGTATGAGCCAGCATTAAATGGCCAGCCTTGGATGTCTGGGGAAGTTCAAAGTAAACAATGATTTCATCTGTTGTAACTGTTCTTGCCAGAGTGCCACCTTGTGTGACTCTGTATAAATATGACATCGAGGCAGAGGCAAGTGCTTTGCCTTTACCAGCTTGCCTGTTAGTATCTGTCTCAAGACCTGTGTGCCTACCTCCCCATGGCCTATTTGCCAGTCTGCCTGGGTCACTACAGCCCGAATGTGATGTGTGCCTGGGTGTCGGCTGGCACTGGTAAATAAAGCATGTTTTATCTATCTATGATCCCTCATTTTCTTTCCAACCTCCTATGACCTGCTTCATTCTTGGCATTGGAGCTTGGACTTCATTCCTATCTTCGCATGGCTTAGAGTCTAGTGGGCAGACAGACATACAATCCTATAAATTACAGTATGTCATGGATAAATAGGATGAGGGTTACACATTATGGGAACTGAGGGGATGGGTAATTCTGCTGTATTGAGGTCAAGACAGGCTTCAGGAAGTGAGGCAAGATCTGATCTGTGATTTTTTCCCCCCAACTCTTCATGAGATTTTAGTCTTTGCTTTGTGGTATATTGACAATTTTGGGGCCATGGACCCTTTCTATAAGCTCAACTGGAAAGCCAATAGAAGACAGAAAACAAAAGTCTGATGGGATGAGGAGGCTTCGAAATCAGACGCCTCCCTGCCCTGCAGGATTCTGAACTGACCCAATTATGAAGTTTTGAAGGTCATAGCCTACTCAACTATTCAGAATACAGCCCACTGGTTGGAAGCCTGTGTATTTCTTTCCTAAGGAAACTCTGGAAATGAACTCAGAATAATAAATCAAGTGAGTTCTGAGCCTGAGAAGCTGCCCTGCCCTTGTTTGGAGGAGGGAAGTGAGGATGGGAGCCCATAGTGCTCACTTAGCCTTCCTCCCTCAGAGGTTGAGTTTACCTTCAGTGACCTGTAATTAATTGCACCTGTCTAGAGATCTTCCTCTTCTTGCCTTGCTCAGCAAATTCCACTGACAATGGTTCCAAACAGAGGATGGGAGAAAGCACAAAGGAAGCACTGCCTTTAGTCTGAAACTTTGAGCCGTCTTTCAGAGCCATTCAGGGTCTCCACATTGTTGCCTCATGATTTGATACACTGCTAACCGGGTTCTGTTCTGTGGTGTTTACACTCCCACCCTGAACTCTCTGGCTTCCCTCCCCAACCCAGTGCCTAGCTGACCTTCTGACTTCTTGCTTTAAGGGCAGCCATTATAACGAAATGCAAGGTGGCAACAGGTATTGAGGAAGAAAGCTGTAAGTCACCATGGCTATTCCCAGAGGCTGTCCAAGGCAGATAAACAGTGTGTCTCATGCCCAGCATCCCTGGGTGGTTATCCTGACCTTAGGCAGCATTTGTGTTTTTTACTGTGGCTCCCTGGAATGCCTGGTCTTGGAACTAAATCTGTGTCTAGGCTTAGGATGAGGTGGTGGTGACTTATGGTAGGACAAGCAGGAAGGACAGATAAACAGACTCCAGAGCTTCGAAGAGCTGGATTCCACTGAACACGTGAACATGTGAAACCACAAAGCTGTTTCATCAAAAATATCAAAGGTTTAAAATGAAAACCTAAGCCCCACTGGAGGAAAAATGACCACTCCCTTGTGTGGCTGTGTATGAAGGAGTCCAGGGCTTAGAGACAGGAGTTTCAGTCCCTCTGGGGAGGGGACTGTGGAAGCAAATGCTGTCTGTGACTGTCTTGTGACAAGTTTGCTTTTTCAGAGGTTTCAGTCTTGAACAACGGTGAAGCAGCAAATGATTTTGCTTGAGGAGGTGAGGAGAAGATGGAAGAGGTGACATTTCATCCAAGCTTTGAATGTTGGATAAACATTTATCAAGGGCTTAGAATAGGCCTTCAAGGTTAAAGTAAAAAACTCTAAAGGTTC
The DNA here is from genome assembly GCA_902168325.1 of Peromyscus nudipes. Lineage (NCBI taxonomy): Eukaryota > Metazoa > Chordata > Mammalia > Rodentia > Cricetidae > Peromyscus > Peromyscus nudipes. The sequence continues at coordinate 14,547 of CABHPH010162384.1, read as the reverse complement.
AAAGTTTATGCTCCACAAGTATAAATGCAAATACAACAAAATCATCATCCAGTGAATAGTCTTTGGATTCCTTACATACAGCCTATGAGAAAAATAAAAACAGCTGTTTTTTTATAAATATGGAAAAGGGCATTCTAGTAGAGAAGAAACTTCACATTGTATTTGGGGCATTAGATAGTACCAGGGTGGCTAGACTGGAGATGGGGGCAGAGCTGAGCCTGTGTGGATAGCTTTTTTTGTTCAATTATGTCTTCATGAAGTGGTTGGGAAGATTTTACTGTATTTAATTTTTTAAAGAAACGGTCTTTGTAGAGTTATCCACATTTTCTTTAAGCTACTGTTGCCAAGTCACTTTCCTCCTCCTTATCCTCTTCCTCCTCCTTTTTTGAGACCTTCACTCTATGTAGCTCTGCTGTCCTGGAGCTCACTTTGTAGGCCAGGCTAGCCATGAACTCACAGAGATCTGCCTGCCTCTGCCTCCCGAGTGCTGGGACTAAAGGCATGCGCCACCAGCCTGGCTAAGCTGATTCTTACTGTAATGGATACCAGAACGTATCTCAGAATGTTGGGTCTAGTCATTGGGTGGAATTGTCCTTAGAGAAATGCCTGGACTTATTAGGACAGAATATCTTTGTCTTGTAGAGGTAAGGACCAAATGAAGGCAAACAAAGCTGTTTTTTGCTTAAGCAGAGGGATTGTCATCTAGAAATGACTTAGAGCCATGGTTCCTTAATGCTATGACCCTTTAATACCGTTCCTCATGTTGTGGTGACCCCCCCCACCATAAAATTGTTTTTGTTGCTACTTCATACCGTAATTTTGCTACCCTTGTGAATCCTAATGTAAACATCTGTGTTTTGTGATGGTCTTAGGAGATCTCTGTGAAAGGGAGGTTTGACCCTCAAGGGGTTGTGACCCTTAGGTTGAGAACCACTGACTTAGAGCGAGGCAGGTGGTGGAGGGGGAGGACCAGGTGTGCAAAGAATGGAGGCTGTGGGCTGGGGAAGCAGGCTGTCCAGGGAGAAGTGGGCGTTCTAGACAGTGGACAGAGTGTATATTTTGCTTTCTCGGGCTGAGTCAAAGTTGGAAGCAGGGACAAAAAGTTAGGTAATTAAGTCCTGGCCTTTTGTGACAATTATCACAGGGAATGTAGTTGGGCTTTCTGGATGGCTAGTAGAGATAATGTCTGCCTTTCTCCATGTTGGTGATAGTCATGGCCAGCTGGATTTTGACTGGTTCTCAAAAGTGTCTGTACTTTTGTGCTCTTTGTGCTGGCTGGGAATTGCAGGTCAGAGTTCTGTTTTTATAAATGATGTGGAACTTGATTATTTATTCTCTCAGCCTAAGGACTGATGCTCTGGGGTTTAAGTTGGGGTTGATCAGAGTCTGTTTGGAGAGCATGTGTCATATGGGATAGACAAGGTGTAGGAGGAGCTGAGCGAAGAGTGGGAAAGTGTAAGGGTCAGGCTATGTGGACCGTTCCCAAGAGTGCCAGTGGCTACTCTCCACCTCTGATCCCTGAAGCTGCTCCTTAGCAATTGGGACAGCCCTGAAAATGTCTTTGATGGACAGGTGACTTCTAACTTCTTTTTACATTTATAAGGTTTTTTGCCATAAACTCATTACACACAGTTATAGGTTTTGTAAGGTCACATTTGTAAAAGTATGTAGCAGGTACTTTGACCACAACCCCCATCTCCCTCCTGTTATTCTTACTCATTCCTGAAGACAGCTCCACTCTACTCACAGTCCTATGTACATGTACAATTTTAGGTATCCACATGAAATCTTGGCTCTAGAAATGAAAGAAAACATGTAACATTTGTCTTTCTGAGTTGGACTTATTTTGATAATTTAGACTCTACCTCAATAAAATGCCTGGACTCTATGATGCAAGCCAGGAACTGGGTGCTGGAATATTGCTACTGGAGATAAATACAGTAAGAGGACCCTTTGTTCTGAAAACAGCTCAGGCTATTTTAACAGAAAATTAACTTTCATTTTCTTCAGCCTTTCTCTGATTCTCAAAGGCTTGTTGAAAAGGGATCTTGTTTCCCTCTCTCAACTAGTATCAGGTGTCTTACTGAGCTGAGTCAAATAGTCAAAATATTTTTATAATGGTCATAAAAGTTTTTACAACACACTTGCTGTTTATGAGTTTTACAGTACACTTGCTGACATGTGGGGGAGCTGTCACGATTGTGATGGGCACACATAGAGAGACTGGAATTTCTGAAATGCGTTAATCCTGGTGACAAAGCCAAGTATAAAATTTTAGTGGCTTCTGAAGCTGTCACCCTTTTTTTTATGTTCCCTGTCTGAAACACTCCAGAAACCAATGGAATCAGACAGAGCTAAATGTAATTGCTCCTGTGAACTGTGTTTACAAGGCCATGTTCTCTTGCAGGCAGAGGGTGGATGACAAAGAGAACGAAGATCAAATGTCAAATGTTGCCTTTTAAATAATTAGTGGTGTGAAACCCAGCAATACCAGTGTTTGGGGGTCATTTTTTCATTCACATTAAAGTATTTTCCCCTTTCAAAGACAAGTGGTATTATTATTTTTATATGGAAAATAGTACCAATTAAAAAATATTTGAAGACAAGGGTGTCTGGTTTTTAAAAAGCAGGAATGAAAACATTGTAAAACAGAGCAGGAGAGCAACATCTTTTGCAGGATTGGGAAGGAAAGCTTAAGTGATTAGCATCCTCTTTAATAGCCCACAGCAAATAACATAGTTTAATGACCTTAATGATATAAATTCTTGTGCATTAGCAATGCTAGAAAATTATGGAGACACACTCATTATGTGGACAGCCACAAACAGTATTGAGAGATGATTAAAATCCAGCAGAAGTTCTTCACCCAGCAACTCTGAGCTCTGACTACATTTTTGTCATCTATGCTGAGGGTAGTGCATAAGTCCTGAATGATGGAGGTTCAAACAGTACGTGTGTTGTAATGGGAAACTCAATTTCCTCCTCTGTTTTCAGAGGGAAAATATTCATGAGAGTTTATCTCTGAGCTTTTTATGATATTGACCACAGAGATGGTAAGAAAAGGAAATGCTAATAAAAATGTTTAACTGGTTCCCCCAAACAAATGACATTTATTTTCTGCTCATTTTACATGATCAAATTACCTTGCTGTTTAAAAGAGGACAGTCGTGGGGCTAAGGAGATGGCCCAGTTGATAAGTGCTGGCTAGACAAGCATGAAGAGCAGCTGAGTTTGATCCCTAGAACCCATGTTTGTTTATTTTTTTTTTAAAAAAACAAGTTCAAATATATGAATGCATGAAACTATCAAATGGTTAAAAAGCACAAATAGGAAAAACTCACGTGCAATGACCATAAAAATAGAACACAAACAAACGGAAAGCAAACTGGTGTCAGTAGTCCCAGGGCTGAGGCACTAGAAACATCCGGGTCTCTTGGGCTTGTTGGCCGGTCAGTCTAGCCCTGTCTGTGGGCTCTAGGTTCAGTGAGAGATGCCGACTCAACCTATAAGATGGAGAACAATCGAAGTATTTACTGGCAATCCTCTGTGGCCTCCATACACATGCACATATATATAGGAACTCTCTCTCTCTCTCTCTCTCTCTCTCTCTCTTTCGAACGCATGCCCGCATGCCCGCATGCCCCCCCACACACACACACACACACACACACGAGGGTGGTAGTGTCTCTATTAGATCAGAAATTAGAAAAGGAAAAGTACTTCCAGAAACTTCTCACATTGTTAAGCCATGTCACTACTTTACTGCGTAGGACAATGTACAGGCCCCTTTCCAGTGAAGGAGCCTCTTCCACCTTCTTACTGGTCCCTCCACCATCTTATGAGGAACTGCTGGCACTTTGAATTTACAAGTGGCTTGTTGTAAATTCAAACACCTTTGATGATGTTGAGGCACAATCTTACTGTGTAACCAAGAATTTTTTTGAGTCAGTGATGATCCTATAATGTTTACCTAAATTGTTCTAGTATAATACAAACTCAGGAGCCAGAAATTGAGATTAAAAACCTGGTAAATCCAAGGAGAAGCAGAGAGTAGATTGCCTGACCCTCTCTCTGTGTTTTCCTGATGCACCAGCCCTATAAACCCCCTGGAGGGGCTGGAGAGATAGCTCAGAGGTTAAGAGCACCGACTGTTCTTCCAGAGGTTCTGAGTTCAATTCCCAGCACCCACATGGTGGCTCACAACCATCTGTAATGAGATCTGGCACACTCTTCTGTGTACATAATAAATAAATAAATCTTTAAAAAAAAAACCCTGGAAGTCCCCACTTCTCATCTCCTGCCCCTCTCTATTAGACCCCTCAGTCCTCCAACAACTCTATGGCTAATCTGGTCAGCCAATCGATGACTCCATCCTTTTATTCAAGGTGACTTTGTTGGCACAGTGGAGTGGCAGTATGAACAATTCTTCCACAATGTGATCCTCCTGCCTCATCCTTCCTAGTACTGGACTTATAGGACCACATGATCAACAACTCTCCCAAGCTTCCACATGAGTATGCTAGGGATATGAATGTGAGTGGGGACATTCTCTCTATCTCACCACCTTGACAAACCCATCCATGTCTTTGGATCTTTTGCCCTTTTGCTCAACAACCCTTTCTTTCTGATCCTTTCTTTCTCAACCTAGATGTATCTTTACTTTTCTCCTGTGTAGACCTTGAACCCTCAATCTTCCTGCTGTCGTCTTCTGAATGCTGGGATTTCAGGCACACACCTTTATGCCTAGTATGCATTTAAATATTTAAAAGAGGGGCTGAGAGATGACTCCGTGGGCTAAAGTACTTGCTGTGCCCTTTAGTGTCTTTAATTGTTGCTGTGGTAACATATTCTGACAAAGGCGGCTTAAAGGATGAAGGTTTCATTTTGACTCACAGTTTGTGGCAATGTAATATGATGAAAATATCTCTTACTTTCTAAGGAACTGGAACTTTGCTGGACTCCCTACCCAGAGTTAGTAATGCAACTTGAGGTCACTTATAACTTAAGACCACATTTGCTTTTTACTCACTTATGAGTGGACCATTAGCTGCAAAGTAAAGGATAATCATGCTACACTCCAGACCCAGAGAGGCTAACAGGGGGGCTCAAGGTGAGGGAGGAGGCATGGTTCTCTCTGGAAAAGGGAAACAGAATAGATTTTGTAGGTGGAC
>CABHPH010162383.1:0-44961 GCA_902168325.1 Peromyscus nudipes | reverse complement strand
TGTGCACTGGAGGACTGTGCATGGCAGTGTGCACTGGAGGACTGTGCACGGCAGTGTGTGCGCTGGAGGACTGTGCATGGCAGTGTGTGCACTGGAGGACTGTGCATGGCAGTGTGCACTGGAGGGCTGTGCACGGCAGTGTGCACTGAAGCTGTGTGCATGTGCACAGTTACCTTTTTTGCCATAGCTTTTCTTGTTTTTTAAATTATAACACACTCACCTCATGTCTCGCTTTCCCCTCTCCAACCATTCTCCTGCCCCCCCATTTGCTCTCTTTCAAATTCATGGCTCCTTTTCTTTAGTTGTTGTTGTATACATACACACAGACATAGATATTCCTAAATATATACATATAACCTGCTCGGTCCATATGATGTTCCTTGCATGAGTTCCGTTCTAACCACTTGGTCTTGGATGGCTCTTAAATATGGAAATATGTGTGGGGTCAATCTTGACTGGATTGAGAGATGCCTAGGTTACTAAAGGTACATCTGTGTGAGCATTTCCAAAGACACCAGGTCATGGGGGCTTTGACCTAATCAATGGCTTAATGCATTGCTAGAATCAAAATCTGGATAGACTGTCAGGAAGTTGAACTGCCAGAGGGGTGCCTTTAAAGGGGCCCTGGTCCCTTTCTATGACTTCTTTCTGCTTCCTGGCTACCATATGGGGAGCAGCGTGGCACTCCACAGCCTTCTGCTATGACGCTCTGCCTCTCCAGAGCTCAGAAACAGCAGAGCCAGCCAACGGCCGACTGAGGCCTCTATACCCACAAGGCAAAGCACACCCTTCCTCCCTGTGTCATTTGTCGGGAATTTTTGTCACAACTAAAGGTCTGGCCAACACAGTGAGCATATTACTATCTGGGGCTTGGGCTGATCTGGCAAAGTTTCTCACCTTTGTGTGCAAATCTATGCTTCCATAGGCCAGCATATGTGGCCGCTGGTGTGTAGCCGTGAAGGCAGCAAATGATTTGCGTAAGTTGCTTTGTATGTCTGAGAGTCCAAGTCCCCACAGTGCAGTTTCTGTGGAGGGCCAATTCTGTAAAGAGTAACTAAGGGGGGATTGCTTGTTTCTCACACGTTTGATGGGACATCTTCTGGGAGTACTCAACAAGGAAAGAAAAATGGGAAGAGGGAAGGGCAATTTCTAGCGCCTAGGGGTGTGGGGGTATGGGATTTGTGTATTCCAAGGAACTGCAGAACCGCCATCATGCTCTTAAGGGAAAATTCCAAAGCCAGACTTGTGACCGGCCTGCGTGTCTGTGCGCACGTGTGCACGTTCAGGGTATTGTGGTCAGCCATCCATGACTCTTCTTCCACATCTCAGGCTGAGAGTAATCTGGAAGGAACGTGTAATTACTATTTACTCTGGGGCACTCAATTGAGAACACCCTCATGTAATGACTCGCTAATTCCACCTTCAGCCACCCATCTGCTGTGGCTCCTTGGGAAGCAGGGAGGAAGCATCTCTTTTAGCTCAGAGGAAGGGATCTGGAGATGGAAACTAGTTCCTGTGAGTTCAGATGTTGCTCTTGGGCCGCAGATATACACGGATGGCATCTTTCTTGGCAGACTCTTAGCTCATAGCTCTGTTGTTGGGCATGGGCCTTTCACAGTAAGGCCAGCTGTAACTAATGGGCCCTGTTGGCCAGTCATACTGATCAGAGAATCGTAGTTTTAAAAAAATCTTAAGAGACAGGCAGATACCATTTATACAAAGATATAAAATGTGCAAAAGAGGCAGTTCATCATCTAGGGATGAGACAAAGGATGAGCGCAGGGGTCAAAAACACCACCCACAGGAGAGCAGGGCAAACATCTGAGGGCATTCTGTACCCACTTCTCAGGGGCACCATCAGTTTTGGCTTCCCAAGACACCTCTTTTGCTTGCTTTCCTGACTTATTTTGGGGAGAATTTTCCAATCATTTAAGGTGGGGAATGGGGAGAGAGAGAGAGAGAGAGTGAGAGAGAGAGAGAGAGAGAGAACATAAGCGAATGCATTATAATTAAACCCATGGAATCTGTTTGCTAAAAATATCAGAAATATTACCTTGAAATATGACCCTCGACTGCCGTCGCTGGGCAGTGTTGTGGAGGCAACCATGCTGTGTACGGAAATAAAGCTGAGTTTTAGATCACTATATTGAGCAATCACTTACATTAGCTTCCAGAAGCTACCGCCTGGTGACTGGTACACGCCACTCGTCTCTCTCAGCCTCTGTGTCTTTGTCCGTAGAAAGGATGAGTGGATGGATGGTCAGCCCCCAAGGACTTCTCTGCATCCTGCTCTGAACGTCTCTGTCTCTCTGAGCAGGGGACCTCTTGTATCACAGCTATGCTCCAGGGGCAGGGATTCGGTTGCAGGGATAAGGGGCCTACCTCCCGGCAGTGTCCGGATGTGACAGGCACCCAACAGACTTTGCAGGTACTGATGAAGCCATTGTGGTTGTGGCACACTGTGATTCTAGCCCTCAGGAGGCTGTGGAAGGATTTTGTGAGTTTGAGTCCGGCCTGGAGCATGGAGTGAGACCTTGTCTGGGAGAAGAAAAAAAAAAGTGCCTGTGGAATAAATGGTACCAGCTCCCCACCCCAATTTCACAAAGCTGAACCACAAGTGCTATAGGCCTGACTAGCTGGATTTAATGCCTTTGGTTTCTTCCCTCTAGACCTTCAGGTCAGGGACAGAGGTTCTTGCTTTCGTGGTTTGAAGGAGAACATCTTTCAGTAATGATATGTAAATTGAGCTGTGTGAAAAAGCCCGCTCTTGGGTTGGTGAGATGGATCAATGGCTAAAGGCCCTTGCCAGGAAAGCTTGGCAAACTGAGTTCAAGCCCCGGGACTCACGTGAAAGGTGGAAAAAAAAGAACCAATTCAATCTACAAGTTGTCCTCTAACTTCCATATGCTTGCTGTGGCCCGTGTGCCCACCCCGACCGTGGGCAAACATTCACACATGCAGTAACAATAATAATAAATTATAGTTAAGAATAATTGAACGGGTAAGTCAATAATCCTGCTGCACACTCCATTTAGGAAGGCTAGCTCCACCCTGCCATGTCTAGTGCACATGCCTGTGCTCCCGTGCCTTTCTGGCCCCTCTCTATCTTACTCTATTAAAAGTATTACACTTGGAGACACGCTAAATAAAGAGTCCTCGGAGTAGAGAGCGTGCCTCATCCATTTTCTCTGTCCCTATGTGCCCCTTCGTAAAGATTATCTCTCCGTTTTTACTAAATGGCCTTGATTTTTATCATTAATCGCTGAGTGATAATTCCTTTTTCCGTGTCTAACTTATTTCTAAAATATTCTCCCTTGGGTTCTGCAGTCTACTTTTACTGGTTTCCGGGCCCCTTTCCCCCGTCTATGCCATTTTAGAAGTCTCATCAAGAGATTCCTTCATATGTTGGACCCTTGATCTCCGGCCTTCTCTCTTTCTCCACTGTATTTCCCAGAAGAGCGGCTCTCACGGTCCGACTTGCGCAGTTCAGGTGGTCCTGGGTCTCTGTCATTTCCATACAGGGCCTGGGGACATGCTTTGTTCTCCAGCCCCTGAAACCTCATCTTTTCTTGAACCTGCCGTTTTCACGCTGGGGGGGGGGGTGAACCACATCATAAATTCAAAGTTTGAAAATGTCTCTCTTCCTTTTGCTTCATATTGTGAGCTTTCGCCAGTACCCACAGCCTCTCCTTCGCCCCGCCCCATCCTCTCCTTCGCCCCGCCCCCATCCTCTGTCTTCGCCCCATCTCCATCCTCTCCTCGAATGAGCTGTGCTGTTTACTTGAGACCTAACCATGACATTTCCTGGAGACATTTCTCTACTGTTCCTTGTTCAGTGCTTCCCTGCTTTCCCGACATCCCCATGCATCCTTTTCTTTAATGACTCTTCTGAGTGTGGGAGAGGGAAAGGCATTTTGTTTTGTATGAAACAGCCCTGGCTGTCCTGGAGCTCACTGCGTAGACCAGCTGGCCTCGAACTCATGGAGATCCTCTCCTGCCTCTGCCTCCCGGATGTAATGGAAACTTTCCTTGGTTCGTCTAACTTACCTTTGTAAGGACTGGAAGATAGAGGTGCCATGACTGCTCCCATCTTACAGATGGGGAAACTGAGGCACTGAGGTTAAGGATCTTGTTTAAGGTCAAACAGGCAGTTACACCATCTAATGTCACCTCGCACTGGTTCCTATAAGACTCAGTATAACAAGCAGCCAATAGAAAACTCTCTGTGGTGTGTGTGTGTGTGTGTGTGTGTGTGTGTGTGTGTGTGTTCGTACCAGCTCATTTCCTGTTATTTAACCACAGATCGACAAGAAGCAACTCAAGGAAGGAAGGACTTATTTTAGTTTGAAAGCACACAGTCCATCACGGTGGAGGAGGGATGTCAGCAGGAACGTGAAGCAGTGCGTCACACAGTACATTCCCATCAGGGACCAGTGGAAGATGAAGCCTGGTGCTCAGCTCACTTTCCCCCTTTATCCCTTACTCACTTTGTCTGGGATCCCAGCCCACAGGATGATGTTGCCCTCGTTCAGGGAGCATCTCCCATCCTCAGTTAAACCTCTCTAGAAACACCCTCACAGACTGGACCGTCACTGTGTCTCCCAGGTGACTCCAAATCCAGTCAAGACTAAAGCATCATAGTATTGCATCACAATCGCCCTGACTGTTGAACCTTATACATGTTAGGCAAACTTCCTACCATGGAGTTACATTCCCAGCCCTTTTTACTTTTATTTCTTTTTTTAAAAAAAGCATTGCATTTGTTCATTTATTTTGTGTATGTGTGTATGTGTGGGTATGTGCATGCCAAGGTGCACATGTGGAGGTCAGAGGACATGCAGGAGTCAGTTGTATCCTTGAGTCTCAGGGATCAAACTTAGGCAGTTAGGGTTGGCAGCAAGCCCCTCTACCCATGAGCCATCTCGCCAGCCCGCTTTCATTTTATTTTGAGGTAAGTTCTTGCTAAGTTGCCCAGGCTAGATTTGAACTCATTCTGTAGCCCAGACAAGCCTTGGACTTTTGATTCCCTCTGCTCAGCCTACCATTTTGTACCATTGACATAGACAATTTGGTCCAACAGTTTCATATTTTCATTTATTTTATTTGAAATGTATCCTATGTTTTCTTTCACAGTCCCACATGGGCATCAACCTGGAACTCTAGCTGTTACTTATTCTCTGCATCTAAGTATTATGTCACAGGTGTTACCATTAAGAAAGTCCCCTTATTCCCCCTTAACTCTCATTTGCCACTCTCAGAGCCCCACATTTCCACAGATCATTTATTCTGTGTGTTTGTGCATAATGTATGTGTGCATGTATAGGTGTACATGTGTGGGGCATATTTGTTTGTTTTTTAGACAGTCTCTCAATGGCCTAGAGACCTCTGAATAGGCCAGGTCTCTGCCTCCCTGGTGCTGGGATTATGGGTGCAAGCCACCACACTCAACTTCTTTACATGGGTTCTGGGAATCGAACTCAAGACCTTGTGTTTGCAAGCACTTTACTGACCCGACCATCTCTCCACCACTGAAAATAATTTGCAATGCCTCCGGGTAACAGCAGGTGGGCCTACTGGGAAAATGCAGACCTAATCTGTGGGTTACACTGGAGAATTCAGCAAGCGCCAGTGTTAGAACACTTTCACAGTGCACATGCCCAGCATCACCTGTGCTGTGGTGTCCAGGCCTTCCTACTCCTTCTCATTCCCGTGTGAGAACTTTCGCCCTCCCTCAGTCGTCCACGGGGGGAGGGGGGGCAACACTCCCCCCTTCATGTCTCTCTCTGTTTTCCCCACCCTGCCTTTTTCACATTTGATCTTTCCCAAACTTGAGCCTGACGGGCCACCACCTTTCCTAGTACGGATACCAGCACACCTCCCTCCGAGACCTTCCTCTATGGGGACGATCTCCCTGCCTTCTCTGGGCACCGTCTCTTTTCCCTCTATGTGGGTTGTCTCTGCTTCAGCCCACTACCAGGCTTTCTTGGGGGGGGGACTCTCTTGCCAAGGCCACAGCACCTGCAGCTGGACTCCTTACCCACTCTCCTGTGACCTTGATCTCCTCTTGATCCACCTCCCTTGGCTCTCAAGATGCTAATCACATTCCCAAGGTGAGTCAGACTATCTTCCCACCTTGGATGGAGTCCAACATGTGCTCACCATTTGGGACAAAGTGTTTATCCTCTGTGTCTGACCTTCCACAGACAGGAGTCCACTGGGTTCCTATTGTTCTGCCTTCCTTTTCTCTCCGGAGGTGCTCACAGCCTAAACCCTTCCTCCTGGGCAGTGGGGGGGGGAGGGCATGCGGTGGAACCTGCATGGACACAGGGGCGAATCAGTGTTTGGTACCTTCCCCTTCTCCCTAAGCTTGGGTGTCACACTGGAAGCCTCAGGAAGACGAGTGAGGATACCTGGACCATCCAGTGGAGACTTAGTGTCTCTAGCTTGTCCCCCCTTTCTTCAGGGCTACTGTCCCTGGTTCTCTGGTGTTTTTTATAGTCCCCCAATCCTGGTCTCACTTTTTGTAGGGAGAGTGCTAAAAATGCTCCAGCAGGGATATGGGACATGGTGGTACTACTGTTGCCTCTGAAGCCCCCCAATGCCAACCTGTAGAGCAATAGGTTACCAAAGTAAACTACAGGCTTCTATGGCTTCTCCACTGCGGGCCTGGCCTTGGGCTCCGGTTCTCCAACCTGGAGCACACCAGGGAAAAGCAGAAGTCTCCTAACTTCTGGACCCATTGCAAGCTCTGAGGACTCTCCTCAGGCTGAGGTGGCCTTTGCCTACTTGGCTTGTTTTCGTCTGCTGGGGTGTATCAGGATCTCTGACAGATGGGTTTGAACAAATACACCTTGGTGGGTTCTACTGATGCTGCTATTTGGGGAAGGTTCTATGGAGCTCGGGGAGATGAGTGTCTTAGGTCAGGTTCCCCAGAGCAGGGATTGGTGGGTGTTCTGCCAAAGAGATATAGTGAGAGCGTGGTTTCTGGAGGAACCTGGGAAGGGTAGGGTAGAAAGAAGGGGGGCGGTCAGCCACCAAGCAAACTCACAGATTTAGCTGTGGTTCAGCCTGCGCTCAGGGATCTCTATGGAACTTCTCATTTTGAGGAGTTGAGATTGGCTAGTTCTACTCGCTAACCAGCCAGCAATCAGATTACAGTTGTCCTAATTGCGGGAAGAACCCATGAGACTCATCTGGACCAACTGGGCACTCCTGATGTCAGATGGAGAGGAAACATTGTGGGGCAAAGGAGCTGAGTGGCGCTCCAACTGTCTCTACACTGGGACAGAGGATGAGAGGTGCCCAAGCATGGCCTCTTTTCTTTCGCATCTGCATGGGCCCCTCTAGAATCTGAATTTCTGTCACTCTCCAGGTTGGCCCAGTGTAGAGCCCTCATGGTCCCTGTGTGGAGGGAGTCACTCACCTCCTCATGTTTCCACTTCACAAAGAGCTGGAATGTTGATGACCACAAGCCTAGCCTTTGAGCTAGAAATGAATTGGGTAAGAATGTGAGGGGAGAGGTCAGACTTGCTTCAGCTGTCTGTGGTCTGTCTGGCTGCCTCGAGGGACAAGGTGGAGAATGTATATGAAGGCTTCAAATTGCACACACAGGCCTCAAATTGCAAAGAACTATGTTGGGTGGGGTTCCTTGTGTGTTATTGGCCCTTATCTCCATGTAGTTCCTCGAAATGGGTGGCATCTCCCATGTGCCATCAAGGAAACGGAGGTTCCCCAGTCTGCCCAGCAGAGAGGGTGGCAGATCTAGGAAATAGCGAAGGCAAACTTCACACTCAAACTGAGTTCCCTCTGTAGCAACGCTTTCATTACTGAACTGTAGGTGTGGATACCCAGTTCTTGGGGTACTTTGGGGGAGGGCGGGGGTGGGTCCATGAGGGCATGCTGGCTCAGTGGCTCAAAGTGGTCCAGCTCATCTCAGTCCCCAGAGGCCTGAAGCTTCTTCCTGCCTGAACTCCTCAATCTCTCACACCATCCTCAGGCTGGAGTCCCACCTCCTGCCCTATCCCAAACCAAACCCCTCTACTGCGTTAAGATACCCCATCTCACCCTTTCCTGGAAGGGAAAGCCCAAGAGCAAAGTACATTTAGTTCATGTACGCAGTATCCCACATGTACCCACGCACCTGTTCACAATTGCTCAGATTCACGCCCTGGGGGGGCACATGTGTTCACTCTGTGTGCCAGCCAGAGGCCTGCTCAGTAGCCCCTTGTCTACCCCCTCAATACCACACACAGGTGTCTCTGATACCTGCCCTATGCTCCCACTGCCAAAATTAACAAGGAAATTCAAGACACTGTGAGTCTGAGCTGATGGAGCCTGTGATACATGGGAACCTGGTAGCCACTGCCCATACAATGGATGGGAAAAGCCCAGATTTTAGACTTGGGAAGATTGGGGGTTTTGCTCTGGCTCTGATCATTATTAGTTTATTGTCACTGGAAAGCTCACTCCATCCCCACCTGCATTGACTTTCTTATCTGCTCACGAAGTCATCAAAGTCAGTCCCTTGGGAGTTTTAAGGATGATGGGGGATGAAGCCTAGGGAAGCTCTAGCTCTGGGCTGTCTTAGAGCTCTGCTTTTCCTATAGCTTCATGGCTCAAGTTCATGGATTATGAGCGTACTGGACACCCCTGTGTGGAAGAGAGGTGAACCTAGCCTCTGCTTCCTAGGTCTCCACCAGCTTTTCCATTTCCACAGAACCATCTGGAAACTTCTTGAGAGATGTCTACACTCATACAAGTCGAGGGGGGAATGGACAGGAGCTCAGGAAGCAGGCCTTGATGGATATTGACAGTGAGTTTTCTAGCTGCCTGCCTCTGTGGAACAGTGTCTAACTGGAATGATGCAGTTGTGGGCGACGATGGTGGTGCTGAGCGAGGGGGAGAAGGCAACCCCTTTCCTGAGCACACACTGAGATCCAAGCTCTGGTTCTGGTTCTCTTCCTGACCCTGCCCGTGCTCAGCAACTCAAGATGCTGGAGTGTGACGGATGAGAAAGACAAGGTCCAGTAGAGTTCATTAAGCAGCCTAAAGCTGAGGTGGCTCCTGAATTGCAGCCCTGGAATCCGAGCCAAGGCCACACTCAAATCCTACACCTGTGCCTACTTTCTGGCATCATGAACCCAAACCCTGAGCAACACTGTGGAATCAGAACGCTTGAACTGCAGAGGAGAGCCTCCAAAGAAGTAAAGAGAGTCTTCCCATGTTACAGGTGGGAAAATTGAGGCCAGGGTCAGAGCAGCCTCAGTCTAGTAGTGTTCATGTCAAGAAAGGAATCTGAGGAGTTTCATGTCTTCCTGGGGTAAGCGGCAGGGTCCTGGGTGCTGAGTATGTATTTTAAGGTGCTGGGTGCTGAGTATGTATCTTAGTCATTACTCCACGGAGGTAGGGGTGTGTGTGTCAAGTGTTTTAGTCCACTTTAGTACAAGGAGGTAGAGAAGAAAAAGGAAGCAACTAGGTAGAGTTGTCCCAGAAGTCCACACAAGCTGAACCACCTGCATTCAGTCCTCAGAACCAGTGTAAAGGTGGAAGGAGAGAACCACATCCACAAAGTCGTCCTCTGGGTGCATGTGCACCCCCAAACACACATCATGCACACACGGTGCTAATAAATAAAATTTACAAAGAAAAGAAAGGCCTAAAGAACTATTGGATGAAGTCAATCTCAGGTTAAACTGCCCTGAGCTCACGTCCTTGTTACCATCACTGGACAAGCAGGATACCTCTGTGCGCCTATTTCCCACCTCACCTCTCCGCAGAGAGCTGACAGGCTCTGTGCATCTCCCCACCAATGCTGGTGAGCCCTATTGGAGACGGCTGTGGACTGCATATCCCAGCCAGGGCTGACCTATGCAAACACAGGCAGAATTACAGCCACCCATAAACAAATTAGCATCCTTTAAAAGGTGAAAAGCACCATAAACTGTCTGGGTTTTGTTTATGGTTTCCAGGGGCGGTGGCCAGGATTTGGATTAAATCACTGAGGTGTCTGCTCCTTCCTCTCACCTTCCCCCAGCACCCCGTGGGCACACATGACCAGGCGCACCGCTGCCGCTTGCACACACACAATCATGCACTCTCGGCCCGCCTTGCAATGGCCGCTCGGTCCACCCTGGTCCTGCTTCTGTTCCTGCCAGCCTGGGTCCCAGCAGGTGTTCCCTAATTAGCAATCTCTTCATTTCCAATCAAAGCACAAAGCGGCCCCAAAAGCCCGTCTTTATGAGGGAGCCGAGCAGCGGCTAGGGATGTGAGGGGGGGATAATTGTCTTCGCCAGTGGCGGCAGTAAGCGGGCTGGCTAATTCATTATTGTAATAACTTTGCTTGTCCTTGGGGAGGTGTGAGTGGGGGGAGGGAAGCAGGGGATGGGGGAAAGGATGAGAGGAGCTGAGAATAGGGTGGATGGAGGTCTGGGGCAAAGGGTGGGAGATGGAGGAGCAAGGCAATGGTGCCCACTGCCCGTCCTCCTTGACGACCTCTCAACCTTTGACCTTTCTTCAGCGTGTGTCAACTGGTTCAGCACCTACTCCCCACTGTAGGGGCAAGTGCCAATGCTGCCCTCTGCAGCAGCCACCTCCCAGGGACAGGAAGTTCAGCCTCTGTACCCCTGGGATTCTCTTGTACTGAGGGAGGCTCAGAGTGCGCATGGAGCTGGTTTCTCAGGCTGCCGGCGGCCCTAGAAGAAGTCATAGGGTTGAGAGTGAGGACTCGGGATGCTGGTTTTCCAAGGGCTAAGTCCCAAAACTCGATCTCATAGACCCTGCTTCTCACCCCAGTGGCAGAGAGTGATTGCTTGCTGCCTACACTGTTGGCTGGCTGACATTAGTATTTAGGCAACAACTCTAAGAGAGTCTGGCTGAGGCTCTGTCTGTGTCTCCTCTACCCCCCAAACTAGCAACAGCAGCCCCTTCTAGCCTGCCTGTGGCTACCTTGGTCCCAGGTCAGTCCTCAGATTGGGGAGTCAGTCAGCTAGGCCTTGCGAACACAGACATCAACACCAGTGCTTACTAGACAGCCAAAGCAGGTGGTGGCCACCGTGGTTCCATCATGGCTGCTGGTCTTCCTTGGGCTTCCTCTGGCTTTGTTGGATAGGGACCCCTTGGTGCTTCAGACTGTGACTCAGAGGTCAGGAGACCTGGGGTCAAAACTTGACTCTTTTATGATCATCAACTTTGGGCCTCAGTTTCCCCATCCATCACCTGGGCTCAGTAAGGGTAGCTGCCTCCATGGGATCACACCTGTGACATGCACAGCAAGGCTGATTCATAGTGAACTTCGACTATGTTTAATGATGTGCATGCAACTCAGTGATGGAGCAGTTGCTGGTCATGCACAGGGTCTCGGGTACAGCCTCAGCATCGCAAAAAAGGAAGAGATATGGGAGAGGGAGAGGAGAGAGGAGAGGGAGTGCCAGAGCGTCTCCTCCTTTACCCGTTTCCCCCCACCTGTAAAGTGGAACAGGGAAACTAAACTTGTTCTCTCTCTCTCTCTCTCTCTCTCTCTCTCTCTCTCTCTCTCTCTCTCTGTCTCTCTCTCGGGTTGTGGGGGGTGCACATGTACATGTAGAAGCCAGAGATCTATGGATCTATGTGGAGAGCATCTTCTTCAATTGCTATTTTTCTTTTTGAGACAGGATCTCTTGCTGACCCTGGAGCTCACTGATTGGCTAGACCAGGACAGGTTAGAATTCCCGATCTGTGCCTCCCCAGCGTTGGGGTTATAGACATAGACCACTGAGCACAGCTTTTTTTATGTGGGTGCCGGGGATCTGAACCCATGTCCTCATGCTTACATCCTAAGCACTTTACAGATTGAGTCTCCCTCCCCCTTGGTCTTTTTTGGTTGTTTGTGGGCATTTGTTCGCTTGTTTATTTTGCGAGATGGGGTCACTCGTAACCCCAAGCTGGTCTCAAATTCACTATGCAGCCATGGATGGCCTTGGACTTCTGACCCCTCTGCCTCCACACGCTGCATGTTGGATGTTAGGTGTCTATGAGTACAGCACCACACCTGGCTACTTGAACCCTTTCCTGGTTGCACAGCACCGGGTATTGGGGTGAGCAGTAGCTTGTTATGCACAGGGGGCTACCTTGGAGCATCTGTCTTGAAACACATGCTTCTCCTCAGCCCACTCTCTTCCCGTTTGGTCTGTGAGGGAGGCCTTGCAGCAGGCCCTGGACCCAGGCACATGCCTGGCTCTATAGTCCCGTGCTCTGGACTTGTTCTCGCTCACATGGTAGTTTAGTAGGCTCAGGGTTCAACTCTTTCAATGGTCATCTTTTCTGGAATTTATAGCTTTGGTGAGTGGCCATCATCCTAGCTTAAGAGTGAGGAAATCCAAGCTGGATGGTGGTAGTGCATGCCTTTAATCCCAGCACTCAGGAGGCAGAGGCAGGTGGGTCTCTGAGTTTGAGACCAGCCTGGTCTACAGATCCAGTTCCAGGACAGCCAAGGCTACACAGAGAAACCCTGTCTGGAAAAACTGAACCAAACAAAAATAAAACAAACCAAACAATAGAGTGGGGGAATCCAGGCAGCCGGCTCCTCTCCCAGCTCCCCTCCCAGCTCTACAAGATCAGACTACAGAAGCCCGTGGGCACATCTGTCATATGCCTGATGGGAGAATGTGATCCTGTACTAACACATGGGACAGTGGCAGAGGGCTTTTCTGGGTCTGGAGAACCAGAACTTCTCTGAGGAGTAACATTTAAGTTTCAGCTGAGAGACAAGGAAAAAAATCCAAGTCAAGACCGCAATGGGTGAGACCAGAGCTGTCAACATAAACACAGCACAAGTCACCAGAGGGGCAGTATGAATGAGTCTCAATCTAGAAGCCATGCCTCTTCGTGATATATTTTACTTAACCTAAATCAAGCAAAGATCATTTCCACATCGAGGCTATAACAATAAAAGCTTCCACTGAACCAGTCTGCCTTCTTTCCGTTGACCCAAGTTTTTGCAGTCTGCTCTGTAGCTGACTTCTGTTACTCTCCAGACTAGCAACATCCTAAGTGCCCGATAACCACACGTGTGAGGCCAGAGCTGACAAACCCAAACTCTGGAGCCACTTTGTGGCTGTGTGGTGTTGGCCAAGTTGTCGAAGGTCTCAGTGCCTCCCCTTTCCTATCTGTATAATGGAGCTGTACTAGAAGTCACACACCCACACCCAGTTGTCTTGAGAGAATTACCTAAGTTCATAGACGTAAAGGTGTTCAAATAGCAACTGGCAGGCAAAGATCATTGTTCAGTTAATAAGAAGTAAAAAAAAAAATGAGAATATTACTACTATCACTTTGAAGGAAAAGCACTCAAGGCAGGAAACAGCAGAGGAGAAGGTCAAGGGGGCAGGTTGGAGGTCTGGAGGGCAAAGATACCAGGCTGAGCACTTCGAGCCCCCAAGAGCTTGGCATCCTTTCTAGCCCTGAACAGAGCCAGAGATGAAGAAAAGTTCAGGGAGCCTTTGCCTGACACCTGTTCCTCTCCCCAAAGATGGGGCGGGAGCCCTGGGGGAGGGGCTGGTGCTCACTGTGTCTCCCCCACTTGCCGGGACTTGAAACTGTTGCATGCCGCCTCGGCTCCCAGCTGCATGGGAAGCACTGGGCATCAGCTGCAGGGGAATATTAATGATTCAATTTTCAGCCGGGTTCCACTCCAGGGCCTCGCCTGCGACATGCATTTTTAATCATAACAAAACATGACAAAGGGAGTCATTTGCAGCCAGGCAGCCCCTGCCGGCTAGCCCCCCTGGAGGGTCTGCTGGTGAGAGGGGAGCTGGCCCTCCAGCATCAGGGCAGTGCCATGCTGCATCTGCCTCTGCTTCCCTGCATCTCTTTCCCTCTGTCTTTCTGTCCCTCTGTCTCTCTGTCTCTCCCCCTCTCTGTCTTTCTCCCTCTGTCTCTATCTCTCTGTCTCTGTCTTTCAGTCTCTGTCTCTCTGTCTCTCTCCCTCTCTGTCTCTGTCTCTCTCTGTCTCTGCTGGAGCAAGACATTTTCTGGAACTGTACCTCCTTTCTGGGTTGGGGAAAAAGAAAAACCTGAGTGCCATCGGATGAGGATGGTGTCACTGGGGTGCAGAACTCCCATCCAGATCCTCGGTGTGTCCCCGGTGACCAGCAGGCCTGAAAGCCAGAGGTGAGGAAGGGCCTGTGAGCATGGAGGTTGCACCAGTCCCTGCCCCAGCGTCCTAGGAAGTCAGAGTTCATCTTCCTACTTTGTGGGTCTGAACATACCAGGGCCTTCCGGGTGGCCTGCCTGGAGCCATCTACATTAGGCGGGGCCTGGCCAGCCCAGTCTAATGGAGAAGACTAGCAGGCTGTGTCCAGAAAGTGTCTCACCTACGGGAAGAGCTGGAGGAGGTGGCCAGAGAAAGAGGGTGATAGGTATTCAGGTGCTGGTCGTTTACTCGTCCAGTATCTGTGAAGGACCTACTACGTGCTGGGCACTGGAGATTTGTGGGTGAGATGGCAAAGAAAATAGAGAAGCAGGATCCCTGCCTTCCCAGTGCCCAGTCCCTTCTCACAGCCTCCCTGCACCTTGTGAAGCGTGGGTGCTCAGTAATTGTTCGCTGATCATGGGTTCCCAGTGGACTATTCTCTGACTGCCACACACACCCTGGCTTGTATTTGCGAGACTGACTCCAAAGTTAAGCTTTGGCCTGCTTGTTGCTGAGGGGTATCTTGTCCTGACTCATCATAACTAATAACCTTAGTGGTGAACAATATAAAGGCTTATTGTATGGTATAGGCACTATGGCCCTTGGCGACACCAATAATATAATCCTAACTTCAGCCATGCCCTTCTGGTTGTTTGTATTGCTCAACCTGTTTTATCAAAGAGAAAAAAGGAGCCAGGAGATGTTAAGTCACTTACTCCAACGTTGCACAGGAAATTATGGGCAAAGCTGGCGTACAAACCCAGACCGACTGGCCCTACGATGTGTGCTCTGTGACCCTGTGTCATTTGGTGGCTGCCTCTTCATCAGACAGAAAACAGGTCGGAGAGAGGTTTTTTTCTTACTCTTCTCTTATGGTTCTGCAGAAGGAAGGGCCTGGCTTGCAAGCTTATGGCCACCCTTCCTCTGGGTAGCTCCCAAGCACCGTTCTCTGGGGCTCAGCAGAGAACCTGGAGGGCAGGTGACTGGTCTGAGATGGCCACACAGCGAAGCCCATGACTTTGACTCTGCATTTTGTCCCAGGACTCTCAGCCTGTTGTTCCCTGCTCTCCACACCTGGCACATCAGCCTCCCTCCTCTGCCAGACCTCCCTCCCCCCCCCCCCCCAGTGACAGAATACAGCAGGCAGTGGGCTAGAAGCTTAAGGTGAGTTGGCCTCAAGGCTCCTCTAGGCCTCTGCTTCCTCATCCAATACAACAGATGTGCACAATGTTCTCGGTGTGGAGGGTTTCACAGTGAACAGACCTCCATCCCCACCACCACGTGCCTTCTATTAACCTGGAGAGCACCAACATGGTGGGTGTATTTAGTGTAGAAATGCAATAGATAGGAAGCGAAGCTGGGGGTCGGGAAGTCACTCACCCTGCTTCACTAACCCCTGAAGGAGGGGGGGGAGTCACCCTAAATCTGAGCACCTCAAGAAGAAGGAAGCCAAAGAAGGTGCAAAGGCCCCAAAGTGGGAATGAGCATGCATGTAGGTGTGCCCAGGAGGCAAGCAGTGGGGGTACAGGAGACAGTGAGTGAGCGTGGAGAGGCCGGTGTGGGAGTGACGCCTCCTGACCTCATCAACAAAAGTGTCTGTGAAAAGCAGAAACTATTAGTAATGCCTGACCCTGTTGGGCCTGAGGCATCCTGTTTCCACAAAGAGAGGAAGCCAGAGTGGACATCTAACTGTAGGAGAGGGGGCTCTCCAGTCAGAGTGGACATCTAACTGTAGGAGAGGGGACTCTCCAGTCAGAGTGGACATCTAACTGTAGGAGAGGGGGCTCTCCAGTCAGGGTGGACATCTAACTGTAGGACAGGGGACTCTTCAGACAGGGTGGACATCTAACTGTAGGACAGGGAGCTCTCCAGACAGGGTGGACATCTAACTGTAGGAGAGGGGACTCTCCAGCTGCCCTGGTCAGCTCTGGATCCACCAGTGTTATAGACAAGGCATTAAGGACACTCAGTGGTAGGTGTTTCTATTTTTGCTACCCACCCTCACCTCCTAAGCACAGGAGTCCAATTGCTCCCTTGACTGATTTTTTCTTTTGTGGTACTATGGGCTGAAGCTGTAGAACTTTCTAGAGAATGGGTAACGGGCCAATGAGGAGTACTGAAGGGAAGAAGGTATTACATTAGCTATGGCACTGGGCCGTCTTACAGGTGATAAGGTTCTTCCCTCCCTCCCTCCTTCCTTCCCTCCCTCATTCCTTCCTCTTTCTTTTCAGTGTTTTAGACATGACCTCACTATGCAACCTACATTAGCCTTGAACCTGTGATCCTCCTGCCTCAGCCTACGTGTTGAGTGCTAGACTTACAGGTGTGTTTCACCACAACCAGGCAAAATGATCTCTCTTGGCTCTGGTAGCAAGCTTCTCAGTGCTCTTGTTTCCACAGTTGTCCCGGGAAGGAGGCATACCAGTCATTGACTTTCCTAGGAACTTATGAGAGCCTCATGGTTGTTCTGAGGGGAATTGTAAGGGGAGGGCACTCTCAATAAACACTGCCTCATTTGGTCCCATCTTGCTCCTGGGTGCTGGGAGTCCCTGCTGTGAGTAGGATCTTGTGGAGACATGCGCCATGTAGCTAAGGCCATTCTGCCTGGAGGGCCTGCAGCCTCAGCTTTCTGAGCAAGCTTCTGTTGTCCCCTCCTGCCTTCCTACCACCGCCTCTCTCTGATTTAAGGGCAGGTTTTATTCCCAAGCTGCCTCGGGGCTCCTCTTTCTGATTGCATTAAAGTCTCCGTAATTCTCCCCTCATTAATGATTGGCATATTTTTACCTCTCACTAAAGGAGCTTCAAGGCAACTCCCGGGGGGCCCTGCTCTCAGAATGAAACAATTTCATCCTGCTCCAGAAACGCATTAAAAAGGGTTTGTCAGGATCTTATCACCAGTTAGAGAAAGCTAATCAAATTACTTCTATTTATTAGCTGGTACAGCAGTGTGGCATTCCAGCAAACCCCTGGCTCCAGCAGGGTGGGCATGCCCTGAGCACCCTCCACCTGGGCTCCTTGGCTTCTGAAGGTGGCCACTACTAAATGGACTACCTCCTGCCCTTGCTGGCACTAAGGCGGTTATCAGAAGAGTTAGGATGAGCTCCCAGCATACCCAAACCACATTTACCAACTATTCAGCAGAGATGAGCCCTTGAACTCACCTGTGTGTGTTCTCAGCCATGGGGCAACCTCTCAGGCAAGGCTTTCTGTCCTTCACAGAAGGAAATAAGAAATAGTGACATGTTTATAAGGCACATGGCAACATAGTATCCTGGGGGGGTGGGCGCTGTGGCCGCCAGCACCACTAGATTGGGCACGCTGTTTCAGCTGCTCCGGGAAGCATGGTTCATGGTGTCTCAACAAGCATCAGCTGGGGCCACATAACTGCTCCTCTGCACCCTCCGGAATTTTACAATCCACTACTCAGAGTGAGTGGCCTGTGAAAGAGGCAAGCCTCACTTGAGGCCGTCATCCCCTGAGCAGACTCTAGCTAGAGCAAAAGCACAGCCCCCACCCTGCCAGCCTGGGGCAAGGGGCCATCCCAGCCATCCTGCCGCTGTGGCTCCTGGAATGGTTCAAAAGACGGAGCCACGTGCCCCGTCACGTTGCACAAAAGGACATATTGATTGTTTCGTAGAAGCATTTCCTGGGGTCCTTTATATCTCTCTCCCTCGTCACCCGTAATGAGGAGGCTGAGGCACAGAGGTGGGGGAGGCCGGCACTCATCCATCCAGGTGGGATTTCTTCATCTTATCAATCAGGACTTTAATTAGACACGTCCGAGAGGGCAGTTCCATCTCGGGGCAGGCGGCAATCTTTATCAAGCATGCCACATCTCTAATTACTGTGTACTGACAGATAACAATTGGGGAGCATGAGGAGGGTGGGGGATGCAGGAGGCAGAGAAAGGACAGCGGGGCTGGAGATGGCCATTTGCCCAAGGAGAATGGCCTTCCAAGACAGCCTGGACCAAATTGCTGTAATCCAAATGCCCAGGGACAGGGGTGTAGCCTCAGATAACACCCTTCAGAGTGATTGCAGGGATGAATGTGGAGAATGGCCAGGGCTGGAATCTAAGCAGGTGTGAGGATCATGCCCCCCAGCCTTCAACCATGCCCCCACATGGCGTATATAGCTTTCCTATATATTAATAATCTCCGTATCGACCAGCTTGTGTGACCTCAGGCAAGTGTCCTAACCTCTCTGCGTTCAACTGCCTTCCCCACCAAATGGAACGGGGCCGTCTACTGAAGGATTTCTTTGGCTGTGAGTGGAAAGGACATGTTTGGGGCTGGGAAGGTGAGTCCGTGAGTAAAGTGTTGGCCGTACAAGCGTGAGAATCTGAGTTTGAGCCCCCAGAACACACGTGAAAAGTCAGGCATTAAGGTGCATACTTGTAATCCCAGCACTGGGGAAGCAGAGACAAGAAAGTGCCTGGGGCCTGCTGGCCAGCCCCCCTCCCCCGCCCCCAGCCTAATTAGTAAGCCTCAGGTCCCAGAGAGAGATCTTGTCTAAAAAAAAAACAAGATGGGCTACAGCTGAAGTTGATCTCCAGCCTCTATGCATGGGTGTGCATGCACACACATGTACATGCACACACACACAAAAGAAATAACATATATGCACAAGTGTGGATCCTGTTGGTTAGGGAATCGCGTTAGGGAGAGGGGAGCCATTCAGATAAACAATCAAGACTAAAGACCAAGAAGTCTCCTGTCTTTCTGGGGTGACTCATCCCCAGAGCGTTTACAAAGAACTAGGAACCACAGGACTGGAATCACAGGCCAGACCCAGGGCAGCAGGTAGGCACACTGTCTTGGATGAGGCCCCTTAGCATGTGTTCTCTGAAGTCTGAGTTAGGATGCCTGACCTCACCACGGTTAGGAACTGAGGCCAATGGCCGGTTCTCCGAGTCTCGGTTCTTCAAGAGCAGAATGAGAATTAGGGCCTCCTCAGGCCTGCACAGTGGACGCATGAACTATCTAGACTCAGCCCTGCCCCGGGTTGCTGCTCTAAAGGTTCATCAAGACAGGCTGCATGGATCCCACCGGAATCGTCGGTGGCCTAGACCCCTAAGTGTGCGATGGCTCCTGGTTCTGCTCTCCCTACAGGGACAGTGCCTCCTACATATGGGGATCCTCTCCCCAACTCTGAGACCTTGTGGCCCTCAGAAAAGAAGCCTGATGGTCCTTACTACGTTCTCGGGAAGTGTTTAGACACTATAGTTCTTAGCCTGGGGCTGTGTCTCCTCCTCTCCAAGCTACCTATTCCAGTCCAAATCCAGGCAGGAGAATCAGGAGTTGAGGCTAGCCTGGAGTTGAGGCTAGCCTGAACTACAGTAGCCCCTACCTCAAAAAACAGAAACCAAACAAAAGTCAACTCCCCTCTTCCTGGGCCTCCAGGGAACAGTTGCTACCTACTCCTAATAGTTCTTGTCTTCTCTAAGGCCCACTTAGTCCTGCCGGGCTCTCCTAACATCCTGAGTCCTTGTTCCCAAGCCTTGGGTACCAAGATTTTTCTTGAGAACTGGCTTGTTAGTCCTCAGTGCCCTGGCCTCCAGGGTCTCATGCCAGTGGGCTCTGTGGCTGTCCATGGGGGGAAGCAACAGTCAACTCTGGCTCTTGGTGCAATGGACAGAGAACTCACTTCTCACATAGAACACTTAAAACGCTGCTCGAGCCAGAGTTAGAAGCCAGCTCAGGGTGGTGTTGGGCTAACATCACTGTGGATTAGACTACCAGACAGAGACAAGAGTAAAGCAGGGCACCATGGGCTGAGGAACACCTAGGGGTGTCGCTGCAGGAGAATTCTCAGCTTTAGGAGGCTGAATCTTTCTGCAAGCAGTGGGTGCTTGCATTCTGTGCTGAAAAAGTTGAGGGCTATAGAGAACTCTGCAAGACTAGAGGTCATGTGTCCGGGAGATTATCCGGGGAAGTCTTGCCTGGTGGGCCTGGACTTGGAGTGATGGCAATCCCTAAGTAGAGTTTCAGAATGCCCACCACACAGGGACACGATGCAGTGTTGGTGAGGAGCTGTCCCACCTCAGAGACATCTAGTGTATGTGAGAACATGGAGCCATCCTGCAGACTTTACTAGGGGCAGTGAAGTACCCCGTCAGTGAGTGTCCGCAGGAAGGCCCTCCAGTCAGCCGGCCTTCCTGGAAGGGCCCGCCCTCTCCCCTCCGGCTGTCCAAATCAGACACAGCTTTCCGGAGAGACGACAGTTGTTTGGGAGGCAGGAATAACATGCATGATGGTCAGAGGTCAGCGTAGACTCAACAAGAGTCCTGAGAAAGCCTGTGAGCAGTGCCTGCTGAGTCCCTGACCACTCCCAGACAAGGGGAACACAGGTGACCAGTGAGAGTGGCCCCCCCACCTGAGAATTGTCGCATATAAAACCTTCCCTTGAAGCTGCTGTGGGCTCGGCTCCTCTGATCCAGAGGAGGCCTTCAGACAAAGCAGAGCAAGGTGAAGGGGAGCTGCACAGGCCATGTGATCTGTGGAGCTAGAGTGGAGCCTGGATCCTGCCCACGTAAGCCTTGTTTTTCTTGTCCATGAAATGGGAACTGTATCGTGACCCCAGAGTGTTTTGGGTGTGTGACTGTCGCTCAGCGTATTTCCTGGTAGGGTTCCTGGTAGAATCTTAACAAACAGTAACTGCCTTGGTTATTGATTTCTTTATTTATTCATCAAGAAAAATGCTTCTGCCACATTCTGGGATCCCAGAGCTTGGCAGCCCCTTCCTGCTCTCAAAGCATACATGTTCCAGCAGGCAGTGACTGAGGAAGCCAGGGATGAGGCCAGGAGGTCATTGCAAAGTGGATGAAGCCAGGCTGTCTGGATTCTAATCCAACAAATGTGACCAACTCCCTCTAAAATGTGATGTCTTAAGACAACAAAAATCACTTATTAAAAAGGGAATTATCAACAGGGTTCTGTGCGGGTCAGACTCAGCTGTTAGCCATGGCATCTGTCTGGGTGGCTTGGCCAGGGCTACCTCAGTGCTCACTCGCATGATGCTAGTCATGGACCAGAGGCCCAGGCGAGGAGACTCACCGGGGAACCCCGTTCTCCACCTGGGCTTCTCCCCATACCGTGGCGGTTGTTCCAGCATCTGGTGATGTCATCTGCATGATTTCTTCTGACCAGATCTTGGAGATTGTGCGCAGGGCCTCCCCTGAGTCAGCTGACTGAGCTGTCACTAAGGCTAGTCCACATTCGAGGGGACAGGAATTATACTCTGTTTCTCCATAAAAATATACAAGTGCAGCTGTGCACTTACAGGCATGCATGCTCCACCTTTTGACACTGTGACATGGCCTTGTCACATGCACCGGAGAACGACACAATCAGATTGCTTTAAAAAGGCATCCAAGCAAGTCTCTTGATGTTTTAACTTTGCTTTTGTTAGTGGTGGGGTATTTTTGTTTGTTTTGTTTTTATTTGTTCTTTCCACACATTCTATGCAGCTCTGGCTGTCCTGAAACTCACTCTGTAGAGCAGACTGGCCTTGAACTCACAGAGACCCACCTGCCTCTGCCTCCTGAGTGCTGGGATTAAGAGCGTGTGCCGCCACTGCCCAGCCCTTAGTGTGTGATCGTATGTTAGGCTGTACTCATATGATTGTATGTGGCCCGTGGGCTGAAGATTGGACATACCAACAGTTTGGTCAGCAGGAAACGAGGCAAGATCTTGTAGGTCACAGTAAGGAGTTTTCATTTACTTTGATGGTCCGTGTGAGGTCATTAATGATTCTTTAGTGTTTGGGATTTTTGGTGGTCTTTGTCTGTTTTATTAAAGCAGGTTCCCCCTTTACAGTCCTGACTAGCCAGAACAGGCTGGTCTTAAACTCCCAGCAAAATCTCCCTACCTCTGCCTCCTGAGTGGTGGGATTATAGGCATGTCCTTCCACCCCAGCTTCATGAATGGCTTTTAGTACAGTCAAAGTGGGATGAGTTTGGGGATTTGATGGCTGAGATCTGAATGGTGCCTGCACTACTCACTAGCTATGTGGGTTTGGACATGTTCCACAACTTTTCTGAGCTCAGTTTTCCTATCTGGAAAATGGGATTGGTAACAGGACCTACCTCAGAGGTTTTGGTCTAAGGATGAAACTTACTCAGTTTTTGTGAAGGACATAGCAGTACATGGCATGCCTTCGATGCTCAAAGTTCACTGTGGTTGTTAAAGGTTTGCATTTATTTATTGGAGTGTGTGTGTGTGTGTGTGTGTGTGTCAGAGAGAGAGAGAGAGAGAGAGAGAGAGCGCGCGCATACCTGCCATGGAGCACTATGGTGATCACAGGACAATCCCGGGTGTTGGTCCTCCACTTCCTCCTTGTTTGAGATAGGATGTCTTGTTTCCTGCTGCCTATGCTGAGCTAGCTGGCCCATGAGATTCCAAGGGGTCATCTATCTCCACAGTCCATCTTTCCACAGAGTACTGAGGTCACAGATGTGCGCTACCATGGCTGGCTTTACATGACTTCTGGGGATTTGAACTCAGGTCCTCCTACTTGTATGCACGTGCCTTACCCACTGTGCCAGTCTTAAAGGCTTGCGTTTAAACCCTCGTCATGGCCACTATTAAGAGTGGCTTGAACAGGGTCAGGGAGGCTTAGCTGACAGGGCCAGAAATTAGAACTGGGGTCCCACTCACTCTATTCACCTTCTTTTGTTTCCTGCTGCTGTGCGCAGCTCTCACAGGGTGTGCATTGCTTTGCTGTGACTTTTTTTTTTTTCCTGTAACAAAACACCTGACAAAAGCAACCTGGGAGTTTCTTTTGGCTCTCAGTTTGCAGGTCCAGTCCATCATGTCAGGAAAGGCGTAGCAGCGGGAGTGCGCCTTTAAACACAGTCAGGAAGCGGAGAGTCACGACTGCCGGTGTTCAGCTCCCTTTCTCCTTTTTATCCAGCCCATGGAACGATGCTGCCCACACTTCCGGTGGATCTCCTTACCCCCACTAGCCCAGTCTAGAAACTCTCACAGCTATGCCTAGAGGTCTGGCTGCTCGGCCATTCTAGATCCCATCGAGTCGTCAATCGATACTAACACACCGCGAGCAGCCACAAACTGGGCTGCTTCAACCAGGAGGAATGTATTTTCTCAGAGCTCTGGAAGGCTCTGTGAGAAAGGTTCCAAGCTTCCCTCCCGCATCTGGCAGTTGCTAGCAATCCTTGGAGGTCCCTGGCTTAGAGCTCTATCTCTCCCGTCTATGCGTCTGCCTCACACGCCTTCTCCCTCCCGTGCGTGGGTCTCTGTCCAAAGTCTCCTCTTCTGGCTGTGTGTATGGCAGGTGCCTCTAATCATAGCCGTAGAGTAGAGGATTGCCGGGAGTTTGAGCCCAGCCTGAGCTACATCATTTCAGAGCAGCTTGGGCTCTGGGGTATAAAGTAAGATCCTGTCTCAAAAATGAAGGGGAAAAAATGTCCTCTTCTTACAAGCCCCTCTCTGATCCATCAGGGACTCAGTGATGATGTCTGCAAAGAATGCACATGAATTTGTTAGGATACTTTTTAACGTGATCAGGCTATTACCAGATCTAACAGGAATAGTTTGAAGATCCCACATCCCCCTCTCCAAATTATTCCCGAACTATCTGGAATGGGGCTTATGAGAGTCCTGAGCAGGGGCAGTTGACATCCCTAATTACTGAGTCACCTGGAGCTCAGTCCTCTGCTAAATCCAGAAAGTCAGGCCTAGAAACAAGCACCCCAGGGTGCCTTTCCCTGACTCCCTGGAGGCAGCACCTTTGTTTGAAAAGAAAACAAGACACAGAGAATGGGGTTCACAGAATTCTTCTGTCTACCTGGGACTGGGCTTTCAGGGGCCCAGAGCTCAGAGCTGGCAGAGCCGGCAGGAGCTTGGTGGAGCTGCGAGTGTGGTGTCCATGCCCATCTTTCTATCCCTCAGACTGTGGGACCTCTGCTCAACCCAGGCACTTCCCTTGGTGGTTGATCTGGGGGACTGTGCTCCTTGTGGCCAGGCCACAGGGGGGCCCACTCCAGCTAATCCTGATGGCTGGCTCTGACCAGCCCAGCTGAGGCCTTGAAGGGCTGGGGAGGAGGCCTGGGCTCAACGGGGACCCGTAATTGGACTGTTGTTCTTTCATTTTGCCACGACGCAGCGTGTGGATTATAGACACCACTTGCTATAGATTTCCTGTCAGAGCTCATGAATCAAGCCCCGCTGGCTTATTTACTGTGGCCGGCATCTGTGTGTGAATAACCCAGCCCCAGCACACACTCACAGGCACACGCTCACAAGGACACTACCTAGGCAGCTAGCTCCCAGACACCTCTGGGGAGCTAAGGGAGGAGACTCCCTGCGGCTTTCTCCTTGCCCCAGAGTACTGGAACCAGCAAGGGGTTGGTCACTGCACCACAGCCTTGCCCCGAGGTTGACAGTTCCATTCTTCTCCCATCAAACTTAGGGTGGCTTCTGGGAACTGACCACTGCCAATGGAAGTGGGCAGTGGAAATCGATTCATATTTTGTATTCAAATCCCAGAAGGCCTTACTGCCCATGCAAGCCTGTGCTAGCTAGCTATCCTCTGGGTCTTAGTTGCCACATCTGTAAAATGGGATGATAATAATATTAGTTTGCGGAGGCAGGGTGGAGGAAGAGCGCACATGAAATGTGAATTCAGGTGAGACACTAGGCACTGTTTGCAGGCCCAGACCTGTCAGCTGTCACCGTGAAAGCAGAAACAACAGCCAGTCCGGAGTATCGTGTGTGCACTGTGTACTGTACATTTGGATCTGAAATGTTTTTCAATATTTCTCAGGTGAAAGGTGTGGTCCTCAGGTGAGGGCTAATGCATGGTACTGGAACCCTTAAGAGGTAGGGCCTGCTGGGAGGTCTTCAGGTCACTTGAATGTGCCCTTGAAGGGGTTTATGGGATCCCTGCCTCTTGCTTTTTTGCTTCCTGCCTATGAAGTTTGCACTTTCATTCTGCCACACATATCTGCCAGGATATGTTGTTTCACTACAGTGCCCAGAGCAAAAGGACCAGTGTGTCACAAAGCGATGTCTCTAAAACTGTAGGCGAAAACAAGCCATTTCAACTAGTAAGCTGATTTATCTCATGCAGTTGTTATAGCGACAGACAGCTGTCATATTGAGCTAGCTCACTTAACTTGCCCAACAATGCTTCCAAACTGATATCATTCGTGTGTGTGTGTGTGTGTGTGTGTGTGTGTGTGTGTGTGTCTGCTCGCATATGTGTTCACATGGGTGGGTGCCCCTACATGTGCAGGCTAGAGGTTAAAATCAAATGTCCTTCTCAATCAGTGTCTCTCACTGAACCCAGGATTCCCCAAGTGGGCTAGGCTACTGTCCAGTGAGCTCAAGGGATCTATCTGTCTCTGCCTCCCCAGCACTGAGATTAGAGACGCATGCCAATATGGCTGCTGGGGGATTTGAACTCAGGGCTTCAGGCTTGTACAACAAATATTTACAGACTGAACTATTTCTGTTTGTGTCATCCATTTTGTATCTAGGGAACCAGCTCGGGGCTCAGAAGGATTAAACCATTTGTCCAACACTGTGTGAACATGTAGGACACGATGGAGCAGGAACTCAGAGCCAGCTCTGCTTGGTCTGACTGTCCAGAACTTTGAGAATCAACTTGCCTGAAAGTCAAGGATCATGATCAAACAATTCCTAGTCCATGTAGGAGCCTTGAGGATGGATTTTTTTTTTATCTTCTTCCTGAAATCTAAACCCAATTTTCTTATTCGGGGCTTATTAGATATTTGCTTCTTCAGCTGGAGTCTCTTTAAGTTTTTAATACATTTTAAATTAAAATAGAATTACATCCCTTTCCCCCTTTGCTTTCCTCCCTCCAAGCCCTCCCACGCCCCCATCTCAAACTGATAACCTCAGGGCTGAAGAGATGGCTCAGCGGTTGGGTGAACTGGATGCTCTTCCAGAGGACCCGGGTTCAATTCCCAGCACCCACACGACAGCTCACAACTGTCTGTAACTCCAGTTGCAGGGGACCTGATGCCTTCACACCAATGCACATAAAAAAAATAAAGTTAAATGAATTAAAAAATGATAACCTCTTTTTATTTGACTAGTATTATTACATACATATATATGTCTCTGTGTGCAGGAACACATAAGTATAACCTGCTGAGTCTGTTTTTGTTGTGTGTGTGTATATGGTCCCAGGGATGACGGTTTTGTATTGAATAGTCAGTAAAGAGGCTCATCCCTGGGAAAAGCGAACTCTCCCTCTCCCAACAGTCATTAGCTGCCTGTAGCTCTTTGTGTAGGGTGAGGCCCCGTGAAATTCCCCTCCTTCACATTACCATGCCTTTTGACACTGCCATTGCTCTGGTCAGTTTGTGCAGCCATTTCTAGAAGAGACAGACTCACAGCAGACTCCCTGGTATTCAGGCTCTTACAGTCGTTCTGCCCCCTCTTCCGAGACATTCCCTGAGCCGTACATGCAGGCGCTGTGCTGTAGATGGCGCCACTGAGGCGAGGATCCCCACAGTTCATTGATCTCTACACTGTCCAGTTGTGGTTTCTGTAATGGTCTCCATTGGATACAAAGAGGATTTTTTTGATAAGGGGTGGTAGCTCCCCTTACCTGTGGATAGAAGGGTGAGATTTAGACTGTGGTAGGGAGTTATTTATGCTGGTCTAGCAAAGTGGCTGTTTGGAGTCTCTTATCTCTTATGTCATATGCATTAGACCTCATGGGTGAGTTTCCTGTAGGTATAGACCATACATGTCTGGTCCACTGCTGTCCCTACATCTTTCAGGAAGTATTTGGATACATGATAGACAGATAGGTGGGTGGGTGGGTGGATGGATGGATGGATGGACGGACGGACGGACGGACGGACGGATGGATGGATGGACGGATGATGTCCCTAAGTGTCATAGGATGCAGTTTTAAAGTAAACGCCTGCCATGTCTTCCACCATCTCTCTCTCGTTCAGTATCCCTTAATCACAACAATTCAAGGTGTCACAAACCTGGGACAACTGTCATTAAAATACAGATGCCATTGCTTCGATGTTAGCAAAGGAAACATAGCTAGCCTTTCTCTCAAGCTCAGGGTGAACCTAGCACCTTGAGCTTGACACTGTTGGCCCGTGAGCCGCAGAAGGTCACAGTTAGAGGATGACGGGACATCACCATGCTCGAAGCCCATTTCCATCACAAACATAGCACACCGTTCTTACTGTCTTCTCTGTGTCTTTAGATTGTAAGTCAAGAAAGGGATTCCATTACTCTGGGCTGTTCTCCCTGCCAGTCATTGGTGCTACACTTCTCGATCTACCCAGGCACAATCAATTCTTTTTCTTTCTTGAATTTTTTTTTAAATTTATGTGTATGTGTGTTCTCTCTATATGTTTGTCTAGGTACCACTTGTGTGCCTAGTGGCCCTGGAAGCCAGAAGCAGGTACTGGATCTCTGGGTTCTAGAATTACAAATGGCCATGTGGGTGCTGGGAATTGAACCTGGGTCCTCTAGAAGAGCAGCCAGTCTCCAAACTTCAACTTCCAGATGCATCGAAAGGAACTGAGAGTCCCTGTGTCACAGAGGGCTCTGGAGGAGCCTTTGATTCTGTCCTCAAACCCAGGGTGGAAGCTCACACTTTATTTCTT
The DNA here is from genome assembly GCA_902168325.1 of Peromyscus nudipes. Lineage (NCBI taxonomy): Eukaryota > Metazoa > Chordata > Mammalia > Rodentia > Cricetidae > Peromyscus > Peromyscus nudipes. The sequence goes on along the minus strand of CABHPH010162383.1, from coordinate 17,167 downwards.
CCGTGTCTGGCCAGGGACATCGATGGTCTCCAATAAATATAGGTGATGGATTGTGGAGCTTTGAAGCGATGCCAAGGCTTAACAGATTCTGAGTGCAGCGTGGCTGTTTCTGCCAGGGCCTGGAACACCCCATGGTGATGAATATATTAATCCTATTTGCCTAGGAAGGAGACACATTTTCTTCCTTCCCCTCAAAGAGAGAACTCTGGCCAAGGAAGAGGTCTATACAAGGTTGGTGGGAAGTCACAGACCTCCAGGTTTGGTCCATGAGTCATCTCCAAAGAGACACCCCGCCCCCCTCTCCCCTCTCCCACAACAGGCTTTCACAGCCTTGTTCTTTGCCCAGAGGAAATGCTTCATCCTCAAATGTAATTGTGTCTGAGGAGGTGTCCTTTGCCACCAGGCGGGTCACAGAGCCAATGAGTGAGTCAGCGCATCCGGGCAGAGTTAATTAAAGCAGTGAGGGCTGGCGGGGCAGCTGGAGTCTAGAGCGCTGAGCCTAGAGGCAGGGATGGACCGGTCCTGATGGAAATTGGGCTCTCTCTGTGGTCTGCCGTGAGGCAGGGACGGCTCCTGTTTGTTTGAGGCAGGGATGGCTCCAGTTTGAGGCAGGGCAGGGATGGTTCTTTGGGGAACGGGACTCCCTCTATGGTCTGCTGGGCTCCAAAAGTGCAAAGGAGGCCAGCGTCATAGAAGGAGTAACCAGAGTCTGGGAAGGAAATGAAGAGGGGAGGTCAGGGCCTCGGTGACGCTCCATAATCGCTCAGTGCGATGGCTAATTGCCGCTCTTAGTGCTTCCTTTGGATTCCAACTGCAGTATCTAAGAATAACCAGGAGTTTCCTGGGATTTTTCTGTGCCTGGAGGGGACTGAGGGAGACAGAAGGGAGGAGGGAAGAAGTCATTCCCTTAGAAGGCTGTTGACCCAAGAAGGTGTCACCTAATGGATGATAGATGCCCAAGCTGTCCAACTGTGGAGTGGTGCCCAGTGGATATATCATAGACAGCTCTAGAAGGAATGAATGGGTATAGATCCTCAAACTGACGCATAGTTGAGCTACCAGCCGCTTGATCGGTGGGTGGTAAGGGAGCGGGCGGAAATGGGATAAAAAATGAATTGAAAGGAAGAGATGTACTTACCAGGACGTAAGTTTTGCAAAGATGGGGTGGGTGTCTTGGTTACTCACTGCCAAGGTCCGTGGTGTCTACAGGTGTAGCCAACCCACAGCCCATGGGCCACATGCTACCACACATGGACGAGGACAGCTCTGCATGCAGCTCAACGTAAATTTGGAAATTTACTTAAACATGGTGATCATTTAGTGGGGTTTTTACAAACTAACTCAATGGCAGGGTTCTCGAGTGTGAACTCTGCACAGGACAATGTCATACTGTAATGTCAAAAAGTTTGGCCCTAGAACAGTACTCAGCTCTAGGTAGATGTTCCTTAAAGGTTTGTCTGGTAATGGATGGACAGAACAGAGAGGAGGAAGGAAGGAAGGAAGAAGAAACGGACTGTACTGGGAAAGGAAAAGTGGCTTGGCACCCAGAAAAATACTGTTGTACATCTAGAGAGGCAGGAGCCTGTGAACAGAACTTAGGGGACGTCTGATGCCAGTGACAACATCGTCTATGCCGTCTGTCACCCCATTTCTCGGGTACCTGTTCCTATGGAAGACAAGTCCCAGAGAACGTTAGAGAATTCTCCTCTTTCTCCACACCCTGAGGCCACCCACCTTGGAAGTGTTCCTCCATCATGCCCAATGTCCCAGCCAACAGTTCTCTCCCGTCCTACACAGGGTCCTTCCTGGGTCCCTGCTCACTCCATCCCACCCCCACCCCAACAAATATGGTGAGGCATTTCAGAAGGCCTCTCTGGCTTTCCAGAAGTGCATCCTTCTCCAGCCAGCAGGTGCTGTGGGTGGGGTCGGTGCTGCCTCTGGGTGTTGAAAGATACGGGGTTAGACACAGGATGGCTCAGAACAGCCCTGCCTGGTGAAGTTTGCTGACTTCCTGGGGGAGACGAGCACGTGAACACATCTTTGTGTCCAGTGGAATACTGGGCAGAGGGTCGGAGAAGTGATGTAACGCTGTCTCTGAGATAGAGAGCAGCCCGCCATTCTGGGATGTCCGGGCTCCTGGACAGCAGGAACCACTCCGTCGATCTGGTTTGCAGTTTCACAAGAAGGCCTGGGTGCTCCCCCAGCTTTCAGATTTGACATTTGGTCCCTTCCCAGCCAGAATGTCCTAAGCCAAGCCAAGCGGCACCCTGCCTCCCTAAATCTGTATCCCTCAGCTGACCCAGCTACGGTGACGGCTCTGCTGAGGCTCTCTTTGGGGACACCGCTGAGTGAGAGACACAGATTGGCATGGCTCACCGTAGGAATGGGCTCTTCTTGCCACCTGGACACAGCTGGGTGGACTAACATGACACTATCTCTCCCTTTGTCCTTGTCCTTCCTCAGGAACCAAATAGGCGATACATCACTGCCATGAGGCTTTGGCAATGCTGAGGGAAGCTGGCAGAGCTGGGGTTGGCAGGTGAGGTGCGGGGGCCCTGGGTGCACCTGCCTGCTGTCTGTCTTGCCTCTGCCAACTGAATACACCTTTGTCAGCCAGACTGGGAACTGTTCTGTCAGAGAGAAGCCGAGGGACTGTGACCCCGAGGTCACTGGCTTGGGCTTGAGGCCATTGTGGCCGGAGACCTTAGAGTTCGAGGTTAGACATCCAAAACCAAGGTGTGCTCCCTCTAAAACTAGAGAGACGGTCTTCTGTGCCCCTCCTCACTTCTGCCACTGGCTGGTGGTCGATGGCATTCTTTAGTGGTCGGTGGCATTCTTTGGTTTCTGACAGGCAAGTGCTCTAGCCTCTTCTCCTCTTCCAAGGACCCTAACAGTAGATTAGGCCTCCTCTTCCCAAACGCTTGTCTTCACTTGATTACATTGCAGCCATTATATTTCCAAGTAAGGTCCCCTCTTTGGGTACCACGGGTTAGGATGTCAGTCTGTGCCTTGGGGGCACATGAACTTGGAACAGTTGTCAATCCACTACCTTCTGGAGGAAAGTCAGTAACATTGTATCATAAACGCAACTGTGAGCAAAAGGCTAGTTCCTCTTCTGTTCACTGCGCATGTCCTAACTTCACCAACTCTTAAGAAATGCAAACCAGGATAACATCACCGGCATCCCTACGGGTTGTGTTAGGTGGGAAACTCCAGGAAAGCAGGGATTTTATCGGTCCCGCTCACTGTGGAGACTCGGCAGTGCCTGGCACAGACAGGGTGCTCAGTGTTTGTTGAGAGAATAATGAAGGACGGCAGGGCTGATATCTCCAGAGAGTAAGAGGTCTCCACTGCGTGACTCAAAGAAAACGACTTCCATCCCTGACTTTGCTTCCTCCTTTGTAAAATGGGAATGAAAATGAGCACACAGCATGTCTGTAGCGCCAGCACTTGGGAGGCTGAGGCAGGAGGATCTTGACTTTGAGGTCAAGCTGAGCTACAAAGCGAGTACCAGATCCAGACCCGCTGCGTAGCAAAAGCCTGTCTGGAAAACAAAGAGGCACACAGTGTATATTTGATGGGTGGGATATCCACGAGAACCCACGGATGTGTGTGAACTGTGATACTGGTACACAAGAAGTGATCCATCAGATTCTGCTGGAGACCCCAGGTGTGCGGGTCTTTGGGCAGCTGGTGTGCGGTGGGGGGCGGGGGAGGAGTAATCAGCCCCAGGAGTTGGGGCTCACTTTCTTTGCTTCAGGGACTGACTGGGCTGTCTTAACTAGGGATCAGGACGAACCCTCCAAGAAACAGGAGACAAGAGTAATGTGCCTTTGGAGATTGGACCACAGGGACTGACACACGTGTGTCCAGTTAGCTTTGTTTTCTTGGAATCTGTTTTCTGTCTTACGCTCGCTCGGAGCTAGAGCATCAGAAAATCCTGACCCTCGAACCCTGGGCTGACTCTGAGGCTGCCGCCTCTCATCCCCGGTTCCTCCGGGCTCCCAGATACTCACCCGGGTGCTCACCGGGTTGCAGCGCTTGCCCACCCGCGGAGCCTCCGCCGACCTTGCGCGCACTCTGAGACCCAGCGCGCCCTCTGGTGGCGCACAGCCCCGGACCGGTGCTGCGAGGTCCCTGGCGCGCTCCTGCAGTCCTGCTTGTCACCCAGTGGTCTGACTCCGATGCTTCCTGCTTTCCGAAGCCGGGCATCCTTGACCTTGGATTTCCACCTCGGTGAAAAACCTCCCTCGCTCTATCCCGAGCACAAGCGGGTGGGACCCAGGCGGGAAAGAGCTCAGGAAGGGAGGACAATACCCTTCATCCTCAGCTCCGGGCCTCCCGCACGAAAGAGCAAGCACAGCTGAGGGAGGCTCTCTTCAGAGCCCCAGACGCCTCGCCTTCTTTCCTTTACTGGGATGTGGAAACCCCACAGACAGCTAAAAGGATCTGGTGTCTGCAAATCTGCCCTTGTGTGCTAAGCAAACCGGCCGTTTTGATCCCTTTGGGACAGGGAGGCAGACACGCAGCTATTGTGTAGACCTGGTGAGACCCACCCAGTCCCATGCTTTCACCATGATCAGCTCTAGGTCAGGTGCTGTGCTGAGTACTGTGTGTGTAGCCCATTTTATCTCAAACAGTGAGACCCGTGGGTACAGTAGCACCTACGGGGAAACCCAGGCACAGAGAAGTTAGAAGTGTGTTCAAGATCACACAGAGGGAAATTTTTATCCTGACAGTCGGGCTCTAGGCTGATGTCAGCCCCATGTCCTGCAGCCTCCATACTAAACACTGTCCTCCGCGCTCTCCTGCTCATCAGCCCCTGAAGATGTTAGCCCCATCTCTCCATCTACAATGCACCGCCCTGCTTTACAAGCCTGATGGGCCCCTTTCCCACTCCCCCCCCCAACCCCCACCCCGGTCCCCAGACTCTGCACTCCCCTCAATCTCTGCAGGAGTCTGTCCTCTTCGTGACCCTTCCACTTTTGCTGCGGGATGCTGAAGTTGCCAGCAACTGAAGCTATTGGCATTCTTTGCACCCAGCGGGAAGTTGTTCCATTCTTATTTCCCATCTTTCCCACTAACATTTCCTGCTGAACCCCCAACTTCCTCTCCCACCAGGGAAGGAATAGCGGATACTGCTCTCTGGACATCCATGGGTCCCCTGGTGACTGGGGTTTTTCAGTCTTTCTTCCAGCCTCTCCACCTCAAGGACTGAGTATGGGATAGAGAGAAAGAGCAGGGACTCATTGAGCTGGGGCAGAGTGGAGGTGGGTCTTGCTTATTTCCCACAATGCCCAGCAGGAGCTTAAGGTAGAAGTTTAACAGTAGCTATTGCTAGCCTGACCTGCTCAGGGGCCCCTTACCACTTCCTACCTAAATAGCAATGCCTGGATGGGGTTAGTGATTGCTATGCAGGGGATGTGAGATAACCCTTTGTTACTGTTTTTTTTTTTTTTTACTCTTTTGGAGGGCCCGCCACCCAGCTCCCAAATAAATCATAGATGGAGGCTTGTTCTTACTTATAAATAAATGCCTGGCCTTAGCTTAGCTTGTTTCTTGCCGGCTTTTCTTAACTTATCCCAACTTATCCTGTCTACCTTTTGCCTCTGGACTTTTCCTGTTCTCTTACTTCTGTAAATCTTACTCTTACTATGTGGCTTGTTGTATAGCTGAATGGCTGGCCCCTGGAGCCCTCTTCCTTCTCTGTCTACTTCCTCTCCTTTCCTTCAGATTTCTCCTTCTATATATTCTCTCTGCCTGCCAGCCCCACCTATCCTTTCTCCTGCCTTGCTATTGGCCGTTCAGCTCTTTATTAGACCATCAGGTGTTTTAGACAGGCAAAGTAACATAGCTTCACAGAATTAAACAAATGCAAGATAAACAAAAGTAACACACTTAAAATAATATTCCATCACAACCTTTCTTATACTCTCTCTGCCCAGTTGTGTCTCCGTAAGGCTCTGGCTCCTCCTGGCCTGTGCAGGGAGAGTTTCACTGATGCTCTGTCACCTTCATCCTAGGAAGCAGATGCTACTTTTGACAGGTGGAGAGACTGAACCACAGAGAAGCAAACAGACATGATCAGATTATGCAAGTACCATAGAGAGTTCCACTCTGAGGCTGTGTTGGCCACCACTATGCGATGCTGTCTCCTGGGTGATAATATAACTTAAATTCTACGGCCTGATTTTATGTCGGAGCCTGCCTTTCCGCACAGTGCTACGTTGGCCGGTCTGTTTCACTTGGCCCCATGTAGACCTTCTACTCTGGGCACTGCTCCTCTTTAAAGAGTGAGAGGAAAGTCCCCTGGGGAAAGAGAGCAAGTAGCATACAAATAGAAGCCACTTCATCCAGCCCAATAGGCGAGACCCTGGGGTGGTCCCTGGGTTGTTTATGATCTACAGCTAACCACATCACAACCACAGTCAAGAGCAGGGAGAAAGGCGCGCACGCATGCTCAGTGCTCAGGTATCTTTCTCTACTCTTATACAACCCAGGTAGTGAAGAATCCTATTTTGAAGCTGAGTCTTCCCTTATCAATTAACATAAACAAGTCAACCCTGCCACAGACATGGTATGCACCAACCTGGTCCAGACACTCCCTCACTGAGGTCATCTCCCCAGATGATCCCAGACCACGTCCATGGACAGTGAGAACTCAGCCACCGCAGTCACCACCAGTCTCTTCTGCTTGAGCCAGCTTGCCCAGCAGGTGCACCAGCAAGAGGGTTGTCTGGGCCTCTGCCTGGGGTTCCTGCCGCACCGACGCCTAGCTGATATCTCCCATCCCTTTCCAATGTTTCCAAAAATATTTTTCTAAATTCATAAGACGAGTAGACCCAAGTATCTACACCCAAAATTCTAGGATGCTAAGTGGAGACCAGGAAACCACCAGAGTATTATCCAAATGATCTTTGAATTTAAAAATTAAATGTGTGTGTGTGTGTGTGTGTGTGTGTGTGTGTGTGTGTGTGTGTGTAGTAAAACTGTGTCTATTGGAGAACTCTAATAAAATACTCAGGGTTTTCAGTTCCTTCATCTGCTTTACAAGGCTGATCTCAGTAACTCCAGAGAGGGAACTGGAGCAGGAAGCCAGGAGGGGTTGGTGCATTAATAGAAAGAACCTGACTGAGGAAGAACGAGGAAATGATTGACATGCCTGTGTGGGTGTCATGTGGGCTCATTTTAATTGATGCTTGTGGAGAGCATGTGACAAGGAACTGTGGGTGAAGCCAGAGAAAACACAAAACCTGTGATGCTCCTGTGTGCCAAAGGAAATGGGCAAAATGAAATCAGCCTGAGAGTAAGGGAAGTGATTCTGGGGGTAACTGCCCTGCTTTAACTGACCTTGCGTAAAATATTCCTTAGATTTAGAAAATGGAAGTGAATTGGGCAGGGGAACGTTCGGGCCTGTCTTAGTTAAGATTTCCATTGCTGTGGTAAAATGCTAATCAAAAGAAACTTGAGGAGGAAAGGATTTATTTCATTTTGGGTCACCATCAAAGGGAGTCAGGCCAGGAACTCAAGGCAGGAACTGAATCAGGGGCTGTGGAGGAATTGGAGGAATACTTGCTCATCAAGGCTTGCTCAGCCTGGTTTCTTATAGCACCCAGGACCACCAGCCCAGGAGTGGCACTGCCTAGAATGAGCTGGGCCCTCCCATATAAATAAAATTTTTAAAAATGTCCACAGGCTTGCTCATAAACAATCCAGTGGGGGCATTTTCTCAGTTGAGGTCCCCTCTTTCCAAATGGATCTAGCTTGTATCAAATTGACATAAAACTAACTAGCCAGCACAACTGAACCCTTATCAACTTGACACACAAATCCATTACTATGCAACTAGAACCTTTCCTTTCTCATTTGCCCCCCCAGTGGTGTGTTAATATTAATATCACATTATAAAACCTTCCCACTGGGCATGGTGGCACACACCATTAATTCCAGCACTTGGGAGGCAGAGGCAGGTGGCTCTCCATGAGTTTGAGGCCAGCCTGGTCTGCAAAGAGAGTTCCAAGACAGCCAAGGCTGTTGTTACACAGAGAAACCCTGTCTGGAAAAACAACAAAACAAAACAAAAAGACTTACAAAACATACCAACTTGTAAAAGTCCATCTTTAAAAACTCAAACACTTTAAAAGATTAGTCTCTTTAAAACATTCAAAGTCTCTTTCAAACTTTAAAGTTTCTCTAAAATATTTAAAATATCTGCAAAATTTTCTTACCCTAAGAGGGAAAAACCAGGACTTAATCACATTCAAATCAAAGCAAAACCAAAGACCCACAGTGAAAAGGTACAGTGCTTGAGATCTGGGACCCACTCATGATCCTCTGAGGCTACTTCTCTGGAGTTACACATGTAACCCCAGGGTGTCTGGGCTACTTCTCTGGAGTTACACATGTAACTCCAGGGTGTCTGGGCTACTTCTCTGGAGTTACACATGTAACTCTAGGGTGTCTGGGCTACTTCTCTGGCTCTGCCCTCTGCAGACATAGCATGTCTTCTAGGCTCGGGCCAGCTCTATTCCATGGCTGTTGGGCCCAAGGGGAACACTGGAGATGCTGACAATATTTGATTTCTTGAGGGCCATAGTTGTGTTTGTTCCATGAAAACTGAGTTCGTTGCGTAGCCAGCACAGATGGACATTTCTAGACGTAAGTTGTTCTTAAATAAAAAGTTAGGAAACAAGCTGAGCATGGTGGTGTACACTCGTGACCCCTGCACGTGGAGAGTAGAGGCCGGAGGATGAAGAACTGAAGGTCAGCCACCGACACATGACTTGTTGAGGCTAGTCTGTGCTGCATGAGACTCTGCATCAAAAAAGAAGGAAGGAAAGTTAAATAACGAACACAAACTGCTTTTGCACAGGACCAGAGCTCCATTTCTAGCACCCATGTTGGGTGGACTACAAACACCTATAATTCTGGGGAATCTAATGCCCTCTTCTGGCCATCAAGGGCATCTTCACTCACATGCACGTACCTACACAGACACGTGTGTATGTGTAATAAAAATAAATCTTAAAGTAATAAATCTAGGAAGAATAATAGGTAAATAAATATTAGTAACAAGGGGATGTTGAGGTGGCTAATAGGGTAAAGCACTTGCTGCATGAGCCTGGTGACTCCATGTAAAGGCAGAGGGAGAGAACCAATCTATAAAGCTGTCCTTCGACCTCGACATACATGCCATGGCACTACCCACACACAATAATCATAATAATAACATAAATTTAAAAATTAACACTGAGCTAGATGTGTGATGTGCACCTTTAATCCTAGCATTTAAGAAGCTGAGGCAGAAAGGTTATGAATTTGAGGCTACCCTGTGCTACCTAGTGAGAACCTGTCTGAAATGTTTGTTTGTTTGTTTGTTTGCTTTTTTAAAAAATAAATTGCTAATGGCTGTTATAAAAAGATGCTTTCTCCAGGGTTCATTGAATCTGAAGACATCAGCATTGGCTATAAGAAAACAGACTTAAAATACTTAATATTTCTGAAAATTAGATTTGTGGTTCCAATGTTGAAGAAATTCAGATGTCTTCAAGGTGGGTTCAAACACAGATGGCAGGGCTAGCCTGGCAGATGTGGACCTGGTGATGTTGAACTGCATCCCCCCCCCCTTTTTGAGACAGGGTTTCTCTGGTAGTCCTAGCTGTCCTGAAACTCGCTATGCAGACCAGGCTGGCCTCATATTCGAGATCCTCCTGCCTCTGCCTCCCCAGTGCTGGGATTACAAGTATGAACTGCTATGCCCAACTCTACAGAACTCTCTTAAGAACCATTACCCTGCAGAGGGATCAGAAGTTCAAGTTTATCCTCTGCTACATAGAGAGTTTGAGGTCAGCCTGGGCTAGATGAGATCCTGTCTCAAAAAGCAGAATGAGTGAGAAGAGAAAGAGAGAAGACACCGCCATAACCATCTAGCATCCCTGGTGGGGAGGACATTGCTGGTTCGTATCAAGTCATGTGCCTCCCCTGCAAGACTAGAACTGCCACCAGGTTTTGGTGACAGGAGTGTCCCCTGTTCAAGAAGCTGTTGATGACTGGATGTGGTGGTGCACGCCCTTAATTCCAGCACTCAGAGGCAGAGGCAGGAGGATCTCTATGAGTTTGAGGTCAGCCTGGTCTACATAGTGAGTTCCAGGACAGCTTGGGCCGCATTATAAGACTCTGATGCAAAACAAACAAAAAGAGGCTGGCAGAACAGTGCCTGTGATTATCTGGGCTATGATCAGGGCAAGATTAATTTATTTTAGACGGTCTTATTCCTGCATGCTTTCCAAAAACTCTAGCCTAAGCTGCTACTCAAGGTTTGAGGATCCTTCATCTCCAAATGTGACAGTTTTTCAGGGCACCAGTGTGACAGTGGAAGTGAAAACCCCACACCTGACCCCACGTCATCCATCTTGGGCAAAGAGACACACTAAAAATTGTGTAGAATTACCTCCAGGCTGTGTGCATGAGGTGACTATGAGATAGACATGAATTTCAAATGTAGATATGGATCCCACCCCTTCGCTCTCTCCTTTTCTGTATGCAGATATGCCCCAATCAGAAATCTCAAACAGCTCTGGTAGCAAGCATTTCCAGTAAGAGAGCTACACCTGCATTGGTATTGCAGGATACAAAAAGGACGTGGAGGCACACTTGTTTAAGGACAGGGCAGTGCACAAATTTAAATGTTTGGAATTGTATATTTGAGCACAAGTGTGTCTTTTTAGGAGTGAAAAGATAAACTTTTGTTGAGCAATTGCTTGGTGCAAGGCTCTAGCGGCGGAGGCAGGCATGTTGATGGGGGTGGGCAACAGGAAGGAAAAATCCAGACAATGTGGCCCAGTGTGGCCCATATTTGCCAGGACTCTTGGGAGTAAAAGATGTCAAATCCCAGGACAAACATCCTTAAAGCTCATGCTTCTTCTATGTCTGTCTTAGGTAGGGTTTCTATTGCTGTGAAGAGACACCATGACCGTAGCAACTCTTATAAAGGGAAAACATTTAATTGGGGCTGGCTTAAAGTTTCAGAGGTTCAATCCATTGTAGTCCATTATCATCATGGCAGGACATGGCAACATACAGGCAGACATGGTGCTGGAGAAGGAGCTGAGAGTCCTACATCTTGATCCAAAGGCAACAGGAAGTCAACTGAACTAGGCATAGCTTGAGCATAGGAGAACTCAAAGCCCACTGCCACAGTAACACACTTCCTTCAACAAGGCCACACCTACTTCAACAAGGCCACACCTACTTCAACAAGGCCACACCCACTTCAACAAGGACACACCTATTTCAACAAGGCCACACCTCCTAATAGTACCACTCCCTATGGGCTTATGGGGCCAATTACATTCAAACTACTGCAATGTCTAAGGCAGAGTCCATCATCAGAAATAGCTGGATCCATGAACTATCAGGACTCTATTGCTCATGACATGCCTTTTCTCTTTCTTTCTTTCTCTCTTTCTCCCTTCCTTCTTTCTTTTCTCTCTCTCTCTCTCTCTCTCTCTCTCTCTCTCTCTCTCCCCCTCTTGTTTTGTTTTTTGAGACAAGGTTTCTCTGTGTAACAGCCCTGGCTGTCCTGGAACTTGCTTTGTAGCCCAGGCTGGCCTCGAACTCACAGGGATCCACCTGCCTCTGCCTCCTGAGTGCTGGGACTAAAGGCGTGCTCCACCACTGCCCAGCTGTGTCATGCCTTTTCTAAAGGGACACAATAGACAAAGAAGGGACAGATGAGAAAGCTAACGTCAGGCTGCCGGGTCCCAGTTTTCAGCTGTCCGAGGACAGGGCTGAAGTACTGCTTCCAGACCTGCAACGGGGATGTGTATGACTTCGCATCCTCCCTTCCCTGGGTGAGTTTGGCAGGTGGAAGGCTTGGTTCTCAAAGCCTGCTTTCACGGCACCACTGTTCTAGTCGGGGTTCACCATCCTGTCTTGTGCAGCACACTCCCAAGGTCTCTGGAACAGAGCCTGGTGTCTAAGCTGCAGAGTGAGGAGGTAGAAAAAAAAAAGAGACTGAGCTCTTCAGAGAGAACAGAGATGTGCTCTGTGAGGTGGGAGGTCGAAGGTCAAGGATTTGTGTGTGGCAAGGGTCTTCTGGCTGTGTCATCCAATGATAGAAAGCAGAGGAACAAGAGAACATGACCTGGTCACCTCTCCCATCATCTCTCTCAACACCATTGCAATGAGCATTAAGTTGTCTGCACATGAACTTGGAGGAACACATTCAAACCATGGTAGAGACAAGGCAGAAATACTGACCTTGGAGGCGGCTCCTGGAAGTCCCGCAGATCAAATGAACAAGAGAAAGCCTCAACAGATGTATGATCTTTAAATAATTCACAGTGGTCTGAACACCAGTGGAATGTAACCCTGAGAAGGTCCTGGGAGCTGACCAATCAGACCAACAGCCCCTCCCCCTCTAGTGGCCGGGGGAGGCAATGTGGGGGGAGAAGGCTGAGTTTCCCCCTTCCTGCTTAGCACTCATTGCGTTTGTTGGGGTACCTCCCAGGGTCCTGACCTTTCTATGTTACTCCATCCTGTCCCAGGACACTCCACTCATCACTGGCTTTCCTCTTCAAGTTGCCTTGGTCATGGTGTTTGATCACAGCAACAGAAAAGTGCCTGGCACACACCTCACACATGGCTCCCACCCTGCCTGGAGGTGTTCCTTCTCAGTTCCTCCTGCAGAAGTTGGGCAGGGGGTTCTCTCACATTATAGGTGGCCTAAGAAGCTGTCCTTAGGTCATCTGGTTCAGACAATTGCACTTGGAAGAGGTGGCACAGTTTGGCTTGCCTAGTGTCCAGACAAGTGAGGTTAACAAGCCACGACCATCTCGGCTGCTGGCTATGTGATCCACTCACTGTTGTCTGATCCACTCATGGGGAATGCACCGGACAGTCCATTGACACGGGAGACTGAGGTGCAGTCAGCTTCCATCTGCTGCAGCACTGAGTGGGCAGCAGGGATAGGACCAGGTCTTCTCTCTCTATTCTCTCCCAGGGTCCTTGGAAACAGAAATGGCTAAAGCTTAAACTTGTGCATACTGATGATGCTTCTTCCAAAAGTAAGAGCTGAGAGTAGCCAGGCATGGTGATGTAAGCCTTTAAACCCAGCACTTGGGAGGCAGAGGCAGGCGGAACTCAGTGAGTTCGAGGCCAACCTAGTCTACAAAGTGAGCTCCAGGACAGCCAGGGCTGTTACACAGAGACACCCTGTCTCAAACACACACACACACACACACACACACACAAGTTGAGAGTAACACCTTGTCTGGGCAGGATTTGCCTCCATGGCTAAATCCTGAGCTTCAGGAATGGCAGTTCTTTTTATATCTGTTAAAAGATTAGGTACTTGTGGGGGATGAGTCGTCATGAATCACAATAAAGACTCATAACAGACCCACAGCATCTCTCAAGATGGTCTTGCCTATGTGGTCTCATCTCTGCCATTGTGTGGGAGTCTATGACTCACTGTGATGAGCTAGGCATTGGGTTATTGGATTGGATGCTCACAAGAAGTTGAACAGTGGGATGATCATGCTCCATGTACATCTTGGAGATGAATTAGACTCTTTGAGGGTTGGAAATAGGATGGGACAGTTGGAAGCATCTAATAGTTACTCACTATTAGTAAGAGCAGATACTAGCCGATGCCTCTGTTGTACTCTGCTCTATGGGTGCTGAGCCTTATTAGGCTGAAATGCAATGTAGACACTGGGCATATTATGGTTAAAGATCAGGATCCCTGTCCCCAGAATTGAGGTCAGAATCTCCATTTAGGAAAGAAAGGGGTAAAACCAGCTGCTGTTAATGCCTAATGAATGCTAGGCATGTGCAAAATGCTTTAGGCCTACTCACCCTGCAGCAAACCACTTTATGTTAGTTAGTTATTTATTGAGATAGGTTCTCACTATCTAGTCCTAGATGGCCAGGAACTCACCATGTTGTCTGGGCTAGCCTTGAACACAGAGATTTGCCTGCATCTACCTCTGCCTTTGCCTCTGAATGCTAGAATTAAAGGCATGTGCTGTCAGCCTTTGACAAACCACACTGAGGTCACACCACAGGGGTGTCTATTGCCCCAGGATCACATTGTTAACAAAGGACACAGCCAAAATTTGAACTCAACTGTGCAAGTCTCCAATGCCAGTGTTCTTGGCCAATTATAACACTCCCAGTAACAGGCTCCATGGCAGACTTGAATCCACGTGGACATCATGACATGAATAAAGAACAACCAATAGAGAACAACTCAATACCCACTGGATGAGCCTGGTACTTAGCATGAGTGTGCTACTAACCCTGCCACAAGATGGTGTTAATTGGATGCTGAATAGATGGCAAAGAGCATTGATGTAAGCCACAATGCTGAGGATGTTCCCAGACATAGAGGGACAGAGTAAACGGAGTGGGGGTGGGGGTGGCGTGAGGGGGTGGTTATCCTTCCCTCTTGTCTGAACTCCGATAACTACTTTTTGGCTGCTTTCTGTATCAGAGTCCAAGGTTCAGTTTCAGTGGGAAATAGCTATTTTGGGCTTTCTTTTAAAGTCTCAAAACCAGTGCTTTCAAATGGTGCTTCTTCAGTCCCATAGGCAAAAACAGGTGTGCTAATGACGAGTCTCTTCTCCCATGAATTGACGAGATCAAGAGTTGTGAAGGAATCACACCACCACAAAAGTCTACACTCTAGACTAGCCTTTGATATTGGGAGCGAGAAGGGAGTCTCCATACTGGCACCGCTAAGTCAGCTAAGATCCACAGAACTAAAGGGGAAATGGGCATCGGTTGGCGCTGGAAGAAACCGGAAAATAAAGCTACCTGTTCGTACTTGTTAGCCTTTCAAGTTGGAAAAGAGAGAAACACGAGGTCATGAGCTTCCTTATGTTATCAGAGTACCTATCCTAGCTTCAGGGGGCTTCCCATTTCTTGGGTATCTGTGCAGAAAGCTGTATCCAGCTGGCTTTGGAAGTGCCGCCCATTTGAGCCTGCCCCAACCAAGCAAACTGGCCCTAATGGGGAAATTTTGCATGGCAGTAGGTTGTCTTCCTTTTCATCAACTCCTTCTTCTTTCGGCAGCCCGTCACTTTCTCCAAGTCACGGAAAGTTAAAATATACCCTCTGGCTTCCATCCATAACTGGTTAGTTTCTTCCCCTGCATCACATTCCTTCTCAGATTTCTCTCCCTTCCCTGCTGATAGCATACCTCATTCCGATTTGAAAGAACTCTTCTGTTAGAATTGGTCGTGTTTTGATAAACCCATGTGCCATGGGGATAGGTCTGATCCACAATGGTCTCCCAACAGGCTATTTTTCTAGAGTTCTAACATACATTTGTTGGCTGTACTAAGCATGGATTTCCCTGTTATAGATTGTGATTAGGTTCCCAGGCTAGCCCAAAAGCCACAGGCATTGCGTCTGTTGAAGGTTACAGAGTAGAATGGACAGAGAGTGATTTGGGAGAGAATTTGACTTGGTTTTAGGTCCAAATTTTCTTTAGGCCCTGAGCAATGTACCTTCAGACTTTTAATTTCCTCCTCATGCAGTAAGACCAGCGCAGTGGTATGCACCCCAGCTGTGGGTTGCTTGCTTACCCTATGGTAAGAATAAACAGCAGAGCAGTGTCTAGGGGCCAGTATTGAGTAGGCACTCCAAAATGCTGGCTTGCACACTTCCAGCTCACTGAGCCTGAAAACACAGGATAATTAGTACACTACTTGTGTGGCTTGAAAAGGGACAGAAAATAAAAAATGCTGCTTTTGTGGGGGAGGTGTTAAAAACAGGATTTCTCTGTGTAACAGCCCTGGTTGTCCTGGAACTCTCTTTGTAGACCAGGCTGGCCTCGAATTCACAGAGATCTGCCTGCCTGCCTCCCAATGCTGGTATTAAAGGCCTGCGCCACCACACCAGGCTGAATAATGCAATTTTAATGATGAACTGCAGTGGTCTGAATGAGAATGGCCCCCATGTCTCATATATTTGAATGTCACCAGTTAGTGGAACTGTTTTGGAAGGATTAGAAGGTAGCCTTGCCGAAGTAGGTGTGTTGTTGGGGGTGTTCTTTGAAGTTTCTAAAGCCCATGCCAGGCCCAGTCTCTCTCTCTCTCTCTCTCTCTCTCTCTCTCTCTCTCTCTCTCTCTCTGCCTGCCGCCTGTGGATCAGGATATAAAGCTCTCAGCTACTGCTCCAGCACCGTGCCTGTCTGCTTCCTGCCATGATGATCATGAACTAACCCTCTGAAACTGTAAGCCAGCCCCCAATTAAATGCTTTCTTTGATAAGAGTTGCCTTGGTCATGGTGTCTCTTCACAGCAATAGAACAGTAGCTAAGACATTGGCCAAAACAGAAAGTTCACCACAGGATTAAAATAATAAATAGACTGTCTTAAGTCAAGCACTATGGGGGGGTGGAAGTAGAAGGATCAGAAGTTCAAGGCCATCCTTGGCTATCTAAGGAGTTCAAGTCCAGTTTAGGCTACATGAGACCAGTTGTGCGGCTGAGTAGTCAAAGAAGGGAGGGAAGGAAGAAAGGAAGGAAGGAAATAGAATGTCTTCATTGGTGATATATGACAAAAGGCAGAATTATTCAGTCAGGAAAACATGGTTGGGGGCAGATCATGACAGTTCTGAGAGCACACATCTGGACTCTTTCAGTGTCTTGGAGATGGCTGTTATTCATCAATGGGAACATGTTCTCAGAACTCACTCCGATAGCTCCTGGTGGGATCCCAGTACGTGGAGTGGAGGCAGGATGATCAGGAGTTCAAGGTGAGAGCCAAGCAAACGGCTCAGCTGCTAGAGGCTCTTGCCACCATGTCTGGAAATGCTAGTCCAGTCCCTGGAACCCACATGGTGGAAGGAAAGAACCAGCTCCCAAAAGTTGTAACTACAACTGCGTGCAAGTTGTAGCATGTGCGTGTACCAGAAAACGCAGCGACTGCTTAGGACTTTGGCCAACAAAAGACTTTCTTGGGAGGAGCATTTTTCAATTGAAAGTTTTTGGGTTTTTTGTTTTGTTTTGGTTTGGTTTGGTTTGGTTTGGTTTGGTTTGGTTTTTTTGGAGACAGGGTTTCTCTGTGTAGTTTTGCGCCTTTCCTGGAATTCACAGAGATCCGCCTGGCTCTGCCTCCTGAGTGCTGGGATTAAAGGTGTGCGCGGCCACCACCGCC
>CABHPH010162382.1:55657-78138 GCA_902168325.1 Peromyscus nudipes | reverse complement strand
TTTATATGTATGGGTGTTTTGCCTGCATATATATCTGTGTACCATGCATGTGCCCGGTGCTCATGGAGGGCACTGGATTCCCTTGAAAATGGAGCTACAGATGGTTGTGAATCACCATGTGGGTGCTGGGAATTGAACCCAGGTCCTTTGGAAGAACAGTCAGTGTTCTTCACTGCTGAGCCCCCTCTCCTGCCCTGATCCTAAATACTTCAAACAAATACCCATTTAGTCTTTGAGGACTAGTCAGTATTTCGCCGTTTTATGCATTAAGACATGGACGCACAGAGAAATTAAGATTCTGATTCTCAACCCAGGTCACCCAGCTCCTGAGTGTCATGGTGCGAGCCTGAGACCTGCCACACTGCACCACAGCATGACGTCCTTCATTTTCCTTCAGCAGGTCCCGGTGTCTCCTTTGGCCCCCACCCAATCAAATGGCAGGAAGTTGGTCTCAAACAGTGTACACCCCTCCCCATCATTCCAATGGTGGCCTGTAGCCTTTCATGGTTACGACTCCTGGTTATAACTGTACCCAAGAAACTTGTGTGATGCGATGTGAATTTTGGGTGAGGGGATGTGTGGGACACTGGGTGTGCATGGAACACTGGGATGTCCTCTGTCTCTGAAGCTTCAGTCAGGGTCTATGTAGGTCAGAATGGTGCTTCCTTCCCCCAACCTTAAAGTCTGTGTGTCCCGACAGAAAGTTCATCTCCCTGCTTCCTTCCTGGGCACTGTGTCAACATTTCTTCTTTACCCCCAGTGTTCTAGAAGTTCTAGCCCTTTTTGTTGACTTCTGTCCATGGGTATGTCTGCTTTTCTGGCCCATATCTGGGTCAGTAGAGTGGCGCTTCACCTCTGGGACAAGGGCCTAGGACAGGCCTCAGTTCATGCCACTGTGGGATCAGGGCCCCTTCTCTCCCAAACACTCTTTGCAGTTGGGATTAAAGCAAAATCTCTTAGGCCCGCCATCAGCCTAACCAGGCCATCCTTGGCTACTGTATACACATGGGCTGACTACTTGGCTTCTAGGGGTGAGGGAGCGTCCTGATGCTCCTATACTCCTGGGCAGAGTGGTCTCAGGAGGATGGTTCAGGCTGCTGAGCAACCTGAGAGGCATGTGAGCAGGTCTAGATGTGAGCAGGTCTGGATGCGAGCAGGTCTGGGATTAGGCATTCAGCAAGGCCAGTCAGACCCCAAAGAATGTGACTCCCTGGGAATGTGACTCAAATTGAAACTAGACCACCATCTCTGTAGGTTTGAGTGGACCCTGGAGGTCACCAGGGTCAATACTGGTAGCCAAGAGTACAGAATACCACCTAGTGGTCATAAGCCAAGGCCTTTATTTCACACTGGGAGAATGCTCTAGAATCTCACATGCATCGAAGACCTGGTAAGGTCCACCCCAGTCTTAGAATGCTGTCACCGTATGCCAGGCAGTGATGGTGCACACCTTTAATTCCAGCACTGGGGAGGCAGAGGCAGGTGAATCTCTGTGAGTTCAAGTCCTGCCTAGTCTACAGAGTGAGATCCAGGACAACCATGGTCATACAGGGAAATCCTGTCTCGAAAAACCAAAAGGAAAAAAAAAAAAAACAACCAGAATACGTTCACTGCAGTAAAAGTTAGGTCAGCTCAAAGGTGCCAATTAGGGATGGACAATTTCGGCAATAAAGTGTGCTGAATTCCAGCCCAACCCTGCTGTGCACACACACCCTGTCTCCGTTTCTACAGAGTGCTCTGGTGTGGGAGGGCAGGGCAGGGGCTGGGCTCTCACCCTCTGCTTGTGATTAAAGTGGTTCTGAGCACTGAGGGAACCGAGGAACAAGGAGACTCCCCACGTCCAGGATCCTCCCAGCTCACCTCTGCCCCAGTGAGGCTGGTTCCGTATTCTTCAGACACGCCAGACTCACACCCATCTGCCTCTTACACAACTTCTGATGGGCCTCAGGTACACAACACTGGCCAGATCACAACCTTGGACTTTTGATTTACTTTTATTATCTTGTTACTACAAGTGTGGCCCTACCACAATACCTACCCGCCTTCTGTTAAGGAGTGTAGAAAGATCACACCTTGGCCTTTGTGACTAATGTCAAGTACAAAAAGAATGTGGAGGCTTGAGAGCTGTGGCTTAGAGTCTGCTGCATAAGCACAAAGAGCTTTGTTTGGATGCCCCCCCCCATGTAAAAAGCTGGACACAGTGGCACACGTCTATAATCCTTTTGTGGGGTATGAGGTGGGTAGATAGGTGGATACCCAGAAGTCACTGGCCACCTAGGTTAGTCAGTTGTCAAGCTCAGACTCAGGGAGAGACTCTATCACCAAACATAAGGTAGAGAATGATGGTTGTAGAATATTATTTTAAGGTGTGTTACTTTGGTTTATGTTGCATTTGTTTAACTCTGTGAAACTGTGTTACTGTGCCTGTCTAAAACATCTGATGGGCTAATAAAGAGCTGAATGGCCAATAGTGAGGCAGGAGAAAGGGTAGGCGGGGCTGGCAGGCAGAGAGTATAAATAGAAGGAGAAATTTGGGGTGGGGGGGGAAGAAGAAGGAACATATGAAGGAGGAGGAATCAGGGGCCAGCCACCCAGCTACACAGCAAGCCATGGAGTAAGAGTAAGATTTACAGAAGTAAGAGAACAGGAAAAGCCCAGAGGCAAAAGGTAGATGGGATCATTTAAGTTAAGGAAAGCTGGCTAGAAATAAGCCAAGCTAAGGCTGGGCATTTATAATTAAGAATAAACCTCAGTGTGTCATTTATTTGGGAGCTGGGTGTCTGGGTCCCCCAAAAGAGCAGAAACAAACAACAACAAACGATAGAAGAAGACACCCATCGCCGACCTCTGTCCTCTACACTTACAGGCACGTGTACCCCTGCACGCACGCACGCACACGTGTACTACACATACACAGAAGTAGTGTGGCAAGACCTGGCGAGGTGGTGTGTTCACACGGTGCACACCCTGCTACAAAGGAGGCAGCAGGAGAATTCTGAGTTTGAGGCCAGCAAGGCCAGCATAGGGGACTCAGCCCGGGGCTTCCTAAAAAGTCAGATCATGTAAAGGCATGAACACCCGAGGAACCAACACCCAACCTGAAATCTGGGGCCTTCCCCCTGGCTTCTACGCCGCTGAGTGGTCTGCCCTCCACCGTCCTCCCTCAGCTCCACAGTGGCCACCATCCTGAATCCTGTATGCATCCAAGTCTCT
Organism: Peromyscus nudipes; assembly: GCA_902168325.1. Lineage (NCBI taxonomy): Eukaryota > Metazoa > Chordata > Mammalia > Rodentia > Cricetidae > Peromyscus > Peromyscus nudipes. The sequence continues at coordinate 74,925 of CABHPH010162382.1, read as the reverse complement.
TTATTCTCTTCTCCATCCTCCCATTTCTCGGTCCTAACGTGAATGTTAGATTTTAATTACTCCTCTGATTTTAAGAGGGCGTCATGCCTCATGGAATCTTCTAGATGATGAGCCTTACCTATACTTTTAGGGGTCATCACGTAGTATTTTGGCTGTTGGGCGATCTTCCGTGGCATGTACCGCAGCACAGTTTGCCCACTGGGCTGCTGGCATTTGAACATACCTGATAGAAACACTTGTGTGTGTGCATATTTCTTGGGTCCATAACAAGTGTGACTGCTAAGTCAGAGGGTGTGCAGAGAGTTATTTGAGCGTTTTCCAAATTCACACCGGGACCAGCAGCAGGCAAACAGAGTTTGTGAGTATTCATCTTCTCTGGCACTTGGCATTGTCAGATTTCTAAGTGTGGTGCGTAGAGGGGTAGCCTCAAGGGCAGCTCAGCATGTTCTCTGTTTTCTGCTCAGCTGCCCTTCAAGGTTCAGAGCTATGGACACCTGACTGAGAAGCCCTCCTGGACTAGCGCATGTCCTCGTCACTGGGCCACCTGAGTGTTTGATGTCTTCAGCCACCTTCCCTTGACTCTGCAGCATCAGGTACGTACGATACCTTTCTAACTCTCCCAGGAGCTCTAAGTACATGGCATTGCACATCTCTGATCCTTCAGTTAGTTAATGCTGCTTGAACAAGACAGAGTTCCTGTTCACAAAGATCAGAAGTATCACACATCATCTGTGAGGGAGGCAGCCGGGTCCCTGAGTCCTCAGGAGACCGGGACAGAAGTGAGACCTCTGGTTTGTGGCTGCATCAAAGCGTAGGTAGGGAGGCTAACTACCCATCCTCTGAAGGTCTTTCAGCAGCGGTTGCTTGGGGTGTGTTTCTCCCAGCAGGCTTGCTTGGGGCCTCTGAGGTTTGCGCTGTGTCAAGGGTCAGGGACTGAGGATTTCCCTGGAGGCTCCAGGTTGGCCTTCAGCCGGGAGGGGATCAAACCACCAGTTCACTGGTGGGCAGGCTCTGGAGGAACAGTCTGAGTACTTCAGAGGTGGAGAGAAACTTCAGGCTCTCATCAGGGAGATGAGAGCCTAGAAGGTCTTCCAGAATGTTCCAGTATATGAACTCAGGTACGACCAGCACATGACTCCAACCATGTGGCATGATACCTTGGTACCATGTGCCAAGACAGACAGGTGAGGCAGAAGTGGATGGCCAAGTGAGCTGCGTGGGGACTTGGGCAAGAGTATTGGGAACTCTATCCTATTAAAAGTCGGACTGAGGCCTTTGTCTCTTGGAAGAAAGATGGCGGCCAAATAGAAGCAAAGATTAGGCCAAGAAGCCAGAACTCCTCCTACACACCTGCCCTCATTGGAGATACCTGTCAAGCTGGGGGCCCATGGAGCTCATTCCCTGTGCTGTGGAGCCAGGCCTGGTAGCAAAGGATTGTAATCCCAGCTAGGAGCTAGATGTGAGGCAGGAGCATAAATAATGTCTGGCTGGGCTACAGAGTGAGTTCAAGGTGAGCCTGGGTAACCTGAAGACAGTCTTAAAATAAAAAGCAAAAAGGGACGGGGCTGAGGATGCTGCTCAGTGGTAGAGTGCTTACCTGTTATGTACGAAGCCCTGGGTTCTCCAGAATTGCAATAAACAATCAATACCTGTACATGGGAAACAGGTGGGAGAGGAAGTGGCCGGTCCAGATGCTGTCCTTCTGAGCCCGTGGTGTCCCATGTGTTAACCGGGTTCTTCCCTGGCCTTTGTTCCCAGGGATATTCGAGTGGGACCCCGGCACCTCCTGTCCAGCGTTCTTCTGTTGAGATAAACCTCACTCCCTTTCATCCCCTCAGTCTAGTGTAAGCACGTGCCGACCCTGCGTCCTGCATCCTGTGTTTTTATTTTTTATTTTAGTACATCTGGCAAATTTATTTTGTTCTCTTTTTTTAAAATTTTATTTTATAATTTAATTTAATTTTACATATCAGCCACGGATTCCCTTGTTCTCCCCTCTCCCGCCTCCCCCCACCTGCATCCTGTTTAATCTTCTTAATATTTCAAGTCACAAGTTTCCTCGTGGGTCCCCACCCTGGGCTGCGTCTGAGTGGAAGGAACACATCTGCTTCTGATGGGATTCCCCGTCACCGGCTGTCCACCCTACAGTGAGGACCAGCATCCAGTAAGTCAGCGTGAAGGCGTTTGAACAATTTCGGCTGTAGAGCGGATTGGGGGCATGGAAGAGGCACATTGCAGGGGCCTGATATCCTTTTCTTTTCTTGTTTTTTTTTTTTTGGTTTTTCGAGACAGGGTTTCTCTGTGTAGCTTTGGAGCCTTTCCTGGAACTCACTCTGTAGCCCAGGCTGGCCTTGAACTCACAGAGATCCGCCTGCCTCTGCCTCCTGAGTGCTGGGATAAAATGAGAGATTAAAGCTCTGATGTGCTTTTCTTAACACAGCTTCACCAACCTGTTCTAGGTGCTCCTTCACCCTATCTACGTGCGCAGTGAGAGATGCTGGGGAGCAGAAGCCTGACTCGGCTCTTGCCCTCTGGAGGCTCAGAGGCTGGGGAAGAGTCTACCCAGTGGCTGTGACACAGCTCCTGGGGGGTGGAGGGGCTGAGTTCAGTTGCCTTCTTGTTTCCTGAACTCAGACCCTGCCTCAAGAGTGCGGTACCCAACTCTGTGACGAGCAAGGTGAAACTGACTATGTGGTCTACATCCCCTGCTCCTTGGTGTCCTGGCCTGTCAGGGGTGACACAGGAGCCACCTGTCACCAGGTCTGCTGTTCGTCAACTGTTTCATAGTCCCACAGTGAACTCTTACAGCGCAGCCAGAGGCCACCGCCACCCCCACGGAATCCAAGTGAAAGCTCACTGGGCTTGCTCGGTTTGCTGGGTTTGTGAGCATGCCACGATGGCATTAATGCTCGGCTTCGGAGTCCCAGTTTCTCCATCCCCGGGTTCTGCCTCCAGGGCCCCAATGGAGATGTAATGATATCTTCTTTTTTTTTTTTTATTGTCAAATGCCTGGAACCAAGCCTGCATCCATGTGGGTTCCCGATGAGAGACATCTAGTGTGGCCCCACAGGGAGCCATCTTCTGTCCTCTCTCTCCCTCACATCTCCCTGCGACCTCCCAGATGAAACATAGGCACCCATTTCCCCCTTGTAATAATTACCACGTGTGCCAGTGTGCTTATGGAAAGCAGCTCGGTCTGTGTCTCACATCTCTAGGGACCCAATCATGTCTGGCAAACAGACTCCCAGATGCGAGGCCAGGCGCTGTCAGCCAAACAAAGGAGAGGAAATGATCCAGGAAACTCTGACAAAGAAAGCAATTACTTGGTCTGACGTGCATGGGTGGCTCCTGCCAAGACTGGGCCTCTCTGTCTCTATCACCTGAGAGATGGTCTGTGCAGGCAGAGAGAGGTTTGGCTAACGGCTTGCACCAGCCTTAACTCCAGGCGTCGAGGCTGAGTCCCGCTGAGCAGCACAGGTCCTCAGGTGTTCAGCTCTGTGCAGCTCCTTCCCAAGTCAAAACTCTAGTAGTCATGCTGGCAGTCAGGGGTCCCCTCCCCTTTCCTCTTCTGGAAGTTTCTCTCCCCTCTGATACTCGCCTGGGCCTGGTGGGTGGGCCATCAGCTAATCCCACTTGGGATCCTACTGCCGGGGTTATCATTTAGTGGTAACTGGGCCTCTTACGGTTCCTCAGCCTCCTACTCATTCCCTCTGGGCTTCACTCACAGTGTCCCTGTGAGCCTGGCATTAATGTCGCCACTTTAGGTAGGGAGAAAGGGAGGGGGGAGGGAGGGAGAGGGAGGATAGAGTGGGTTCATTCCAGGCTAGCAAAAGCGCAGTCAGCAGCCAGCCAAGACAGGAGACCCCAACTTCAGCGCTCGAGCTCTCTCGCTCTCTCTCTCTCTCTCTCTCTCTCTCTCTCTCTCTTGCTCTCGCTCTCTCACTCTCAATCGCTCTCTCTCTGCAATCATATTCATGAGTGGTAGGTACTGTGTGAGTGCCACAGTGTCATGCTTGGGTATCAGTCCTCCACTTCTTTCTTGTTTGAGAAAGGGTCTTTCTTTTGCTGTCTGTGGCTATGTCTACCACGCTAGCTGCTGATTTTAAATGCGGTGCTTGTTACCCTGTGAGAAAGGTCACGAGGCACAACAAAACCCAGTATCAGAGCTTTATTAAGAGGATGGGGAGGTGGGGACACGGGACAGAAGAGAGTGACCAGGCCTGTGAAAACATGTGCAGGGAGAAAGAGAGAGGGGGAGGAGGAGAGAGCAGCAGAGAGGGGAGGAGTCTGTGACCGGCTTTTTAAGGATTTCCCTGCACATGTGCATGTGGGCTTACGGAGCTACGCCATGCGTGTGCAGATTGCATAATCATGTAGCGCACTGATGATGTAAGACGTGAGACCCCTTGCTTAGCTGCTGAACTGCACATGTGAGGTCATATAGCTGGAGGAGCGGCAGAATCCTAACACTAGCTACCCATGAGCTTCCATGGTATTCTCTCAGCTCTATTTCCCATTTGGGCATAGGAACTCTGGAATTACAGACTTGCATTGCCGGTCCAGATTTATATAGATTCTGGGGATTTGAACTCACATCCTCAGGCTTGCATGTCAAGCACTTACCCATCAGCCGATCTCTCCAGTCCCTCAGATCTCTGCTCTCTGACTGCTGATCTGATTGTGTCTTCCTACAACACCCTGAGCTCTTCAGAAAAGTAAGTGAGCGCCACAGGAGTGAACTTATACTTTTAGTGACAGAATTCCAGGCCCCAGTGAGAAGCAGCAGGAAGCTGGCTTGGCCATGGGAGGCCTTCCTGAAGCATGCCAAATTATGCCTCCCAGGCAGCTGACTCCCATGGGTGGAGCTGGGGGGACAGGTCCAGTGTCACAATCTTCTGAAGCAAGACAGCATCTCCCTGTAGGGGTTTGGAATCCTGGCAACCAGCGAAGATTGGCAGAGGGGGAAACTGCCCAAGCCGGATGCTGTGATAGCTGCTCCCTGGACAGCCTCCAGGGCAGAGACGTCAGGGAGATAGCTACAGCTGGCCCTGTAAACACTGGTTAGTTCTCCCCACCCTACAAGGAGACAGAAACCATTTTCCAGGTACATTGACAAGGTGATAGTCTCCTTGGTTATTCCACAGTCAACCTGTCTCCTGCATCCTACAGGGTCACTCATCAGGAGGGGGCCGAAGCACCCAGTGGGCATCTTGTACTGGAGCAGAGCCCCTCTGCCCGATAGACTGGTCCAGTCCCCATAGCTAGGGGAGACTGTGTTCCGGCACATCTCTCTGTTAAGAGTCACGGGGCGAATGCGTAGGGGCAACCAACCGGCCTCTTGCCTTCTCATTTTCATTTATTTTTTTCTTCCCTTGGTGAAGCTGCTTGGTGACATCAGCCTCCACATTTACTTCTCAGTAAACCTCTCCCTGTCAGCTCTGTCTCTCCCGAAGCCACTGGAACCTCAACGGAAGGACTTTTATAGACTCTGAAGTGTCCCAAGAGTTAAGGATTGTCATCCTTCTGCTTTTCAGAATTGTTGGGTACTGCATTCCCATGGAATTGCATGATGATTTAGGAAGCCATGTAAACCAGCCGTTGGGTGGTGGTGGCACACATACCTTTAATCCCAGCACTGGGGGGACGGGGGGTGGGGTGGGGAAGGGGTAGGAAGGGGCAGGCAGATCTCTGAGTCTGAGGTCAGCTTGATCTACAGAGCAAATTCCAGGACAGCCAGGGCTATATAGAAAAATCCTGTCTTGAAAAACAAAACAAAAACAGCAACAAATAAATAGATAAATAAATAAATCGATAGTAAAGATACTATAAAACAGCAAATCAAGTCTAATATGAAATTACAACGCTAAAATTTAAATATTTTAGAAAATGACTTTCTTTACAGTTGTAAATGACTAGCTTTGGTGTGTCTTGTGACATTCATATATTATATCTTAGTGACTTATCATTCCTTCAGCAAGTGTTCCTTGAATGTCCCAACTGGCCTCTGTGTCAGACAGGAACTGAGGGTATGACAGTCACAACAGAACAAGCCTTGTCCTAGGCTCTCAGCCTCAGGAGAAAAAGGGGTTCTGAGTGACCAGTAAGGCCCGAGGGAAGGGACGGGTGCTGTGTTCTCTAACAAACTTGTGCTCTGTGTCTGGTGTCTAAGTTAGGTGACCTATCTTCAGGGTTCCTCCAGTTTGCTCCAATGAGTTTCATGCCACTGAAATCAGAGACTCGGCCCTTAATTTTCCAGACCTGATGATTTCCAACCTTATGTGGATTCTTTCGGATTTTCATGTCATAGGGAGAGAAAAAAGCCCAAACAAAATGATTCCCGAGATTGACAACCAGATCTCCATTCCCAGAAATGTCTATGGCAGTTCCTCTGGGCTTCCCAACATCTGGTATAGTGTGGACCTGGGGCCTCCAGCTTGGCTCCCTGGAGCCCTGTCCCTTCCCGGGGCCTACAGGAAACTAAGCCTTCTCCATCTCCAAGCAGTGCACAGTCAGAGGTCAGAAACATCTGCTGGCCTCCTGAGTGCTTATTTGGCCCTACCCCAGAGCCTCCTGCATTTGCACCAAACACTGGGGCTGGTGACAGGCTTCACACCTCCATAGTGACAGTCTACCCCTTGGTGGCTGTCCAGGTGAGCGCCCTGCCCAGCCAGCGGCTTTTGTCAGCCTGTGTTAGCGCCTGTCTTCCTGCCTGGCAAGTGTTAGTGCTTAGCACACGATCGTCCTCCATGGGAGCACATCTTTGCTCTATTCTCACCGAATCCCACCTCTAGATCTAACGGGGCAGCACTGTGTGCTTCCTGGAAGCATCCCCAAATGAGCGTGGCATCCCTCAGGATTGTCAAGGCAGCGAGCATGAGTAATGTGGTTTTCTGCAGCATTCGTCACACTCAGTGAAGGATTTGTGCGTCTGTAGTTTTGTTTTTATATTTTCGAGATGGGGCGGGGGGGGGGGGATCTCATCTGTCCCAAGCTGGTGGTGAACTTGCTTTTTAAAAGGGAATGAACTTGAACTTCTGATTCTCCTGCCTCCACTCCTGGAGTGCTGAGATGACAGGTGTGTGCCACCAGCCAGTGCTGGGGAATCCAATCTAGGGCTTTCTGCATGCTGGGTAAGCACTCTACCCACTGAGTTACACCCCAGCCGGGGTCTCTGTGTCTTTGTAACCCCTAGTCAGCCATCCCACAGGCTTGTCTGCACTGATGGGGCATGTCCCCCACATGAGTCAAGTGACTCAGTCACCCCGCAGGGCAGTGGTTCTCAACCTTCCTAACACTGCGACCCTTTGATGCAGTTCCTCATGTTGTGGTGACCCCCCACAACCACAATGTTGTTCTGTTGCGACTTCGTAACTGTGATTTTGCTACTGTTACGAATCATAATGTAAATATCTGCTATGTGCCCCCGCAGGGGTCCTGAACCACAGGTTGAGAACCACTGCTATTTAGGAGGGCGTTCTAGTTAGGCGATATCAATTTGACACAAATTAGAGTCACATGGGCAGAGGATCCCCTCCACCAGCCTGGCCTGTTGGCAAGTGTGTGGGGCATTTTCTTGATTGATAATTGATTTGAGAGGGCTCAGCCCACTGTGGGCAGGGCCCCTCCTGGGAAAGAGGTCCCGGCTTGTATTAGAAAGCAAGCTGAGCGAGCCAGTAAGCGGGATTTCTCTGTGTTCTCGGCTCCAGTTCCTGCCTCGGTGTTCCCCAGTGGTGGACTGTAACCGGTGAGCCCAACCCTTCCCTCCCCAAAGCTGATTTTGGTCACAAAATCAGTATTTTGAAGAGGCTGGGCAAACGACCCAGCAACCCACAGCTGTCCTCACAGGTCTAGATTTACACTCAGGGTGCCTCGCCGGCCGCCATATTGTATGGTCTTCCTCGCTCTTCTTTGACAGTCCTTGTCCATTCATTGAGGTCTCTGGTGCTTACTTAGTTCCTGTTGGAGAAAAAGAGAAGGGACCCCTGAGCCCAGGGAAGCTGGGGGGCCTGGGGCATGTGGAGGAGGCTTGAGAGCCCCTCAAATGCTCCTGTGCCTGCCTCTCCGGTCCTCTCTGCGGAGATCTAGTGGGCATGCGTCTAGAGCAGCAGTGGCATGCGTCTACCTGGGCCTTGTCTCGACAGTGATGCTGCCAGCTCAGGGAACATGGTTGCATCTCCACTCTGCACCTCGGCTCTCTTAATTTTAATTATTTTTAACCCTATGTCTGTGTGGGGGTATGTTCATGCAGGTGCCTGAGGAGGCCAGAGCTATCAGATCCTCTGGAGCTGGAGCTATATAAGCAGTTGTAAGCCACTCAGTGTGGGTGCTGGAAACTTAACTTCTCTGCAGCAGCAGCACATCCTCTGAACCATTGGGCCACTTTGTCATTTCTTCAGCCCCAGCTTTTTGTGTGTGTGTATGTGTGTGTGTGTGTGTGTGTGTGTGTGTGTGTGTGTAGCCCTGGCTGTCCTGGAACTCACTCTGTAGACCAGGCTGGCCTCAGACTCACAGAGATTTATTTGCCTGCCTCTGCCTCCTGAGAGCTGGGATTAAGGTGTGAGCCACCACCACCTGGCCCCAGCTTGGTTTATTTTTAGACTGATTCATTTTTGGATAGCCCAGGCTAGCTCAGAACTCTCTGTCTTCCTGCTTCAGCCTCTCAGTGCTGGGATTACAGGTGTGTGTCCCCGTGACCAGCTAGAGGATGCTGTTTTAAACTGTGATGCCATGCTCATCCCTCCCACCGTCTCCCCCTCCATCAGCATCTCTTTCTAGATATTGGTCCTATTAAGTAGCTTCAAGGGGCCATGCTTATTAACTCCACAAAGGGAAAAAAAGAGCATAGAAAGGAGAACTTTTGGGTTTTTTTTTTTAAATTTTTGAATCTAGGTTGTTTCATGGAGGAACTTTCTGTGCTGTGAGGAATGTTCTACACCCTATTCAAGCAGAATATAAAGCATGTGTGTATTTGTGTGTGTGTGTGTGTGTGTGTGCATACTGTATATGTGTATGTGTGTGTGTGTGTGTGTGTGTGTAGGCCAGAGGTCTATATGAGGTGTCTTCCGCTCCTTGGGGGTCTAAATGTGGGTGCTGGGTCCTCAGGCTGCTTTGACAGGTACCTTTCCCACAGAGCCACGGCTGCAGTCCTGTACACATAGGACTCCTGAAAGCTCGAGATGAAATAAACCTTTAGAAGATCAGAAAGGACCAAGGGTGCAGACAGTGATGTGTGTGACGGAAAGTATGGGACGGGAAACTGAGGCCGAAGGTGGTTAGTGTGACATGGAGGCAGGTGGATCTCTGAGTTCGAGGCCAGCCTGGTCTACAGAGAGAGTTCCAGGACAGCCAGGGCTGTTACACAAAGAGACCCTGTCACCAAAAAAAAAAAAAAGAAGAAAAAAGTCAAAACGAAACACCAAAAATCAATAAAAAGCAAAGCGGGTCTGTTTAGTCCCTTTCCCAGGATGCACCATTGTAGCCATAAGAGAAAAACTGGTGATGTCCTAGTTTCCCGGTGGGGCTTACAGCAGAGGGAGCCTTACATTTGGATTCTCTCTAATCTCGGCTTCTCTGACGGTCAGAGTTCAGGTGTCAGCATGGTGACTTGGGCATTTAGCGTGAGTGACTCCATGTTGACTTTGAGCTCAGCTGGGTTGCTCCAGCCACTGCACCCAATACAATGGCTGTCTGTAGTGTGTTCTTAAATGCCCTTGTGTGTGCTTGTCATTTGAACTTGGTGGTGACAGTATTTGTGCCCTCCTCTGTGACACCTGCTTCAACCCAACACAGTGACACTAAAATCTGGTTCTCGGGGCCGCTCCCTCACTTTCTTAGTTGCTAGAGCTGCCTTGGGACACTTGCTTCTCCCCATGGAGACCTCCTTTCTCTTCTGATGCCCAGGGTCATCTGGGAATCAATGCCTAGCTTGTCTCCCGGATGGAAGTCCTGTGCCAAAAGATGCCTGCTGCCCGCCTCTCACAGTTCCTGGGCAGCTTCCAGCCGCTGAAGATCCATCTGATGATTTTGCTGGTGTCAGCATGGTGTGAGAGGTGGGTGTATGGCAGCGGAGTCATGTGGGGCAGCCAGAGCTCTGGACCAACCCGCAAAGCTGGGCAGCACACACAAACGGAGTCAGATGGCCTTATAGCCTTGCTTATAGAAACAAATCAAAGCAGTACGAAAGGATTCAAGCCAGATGCCCATGTCAAGAGCACAGCTGGCTGGTAAAAAGCAGTTGTAGGTATGGGCCTCTGAGTGTTGCCATTCACTGCTGGGTACCTGTGGGCAAGGCCCCACCTCCTCTAACCAGTATCCTCCTTTTATATTTATTACCTGGAAACCAGATGCTATGTGGCCCAGGCTGGCTTTGATTCACTATGGACCCCCAGTTGGCCTCAAACTCCCTTTGTAGCCAAAGCTAGCCTACAACTTACCCTCCTGCTACCATGGCCCCACACCACCACATCCCGTTTTTGTGCAGCCTGGGGGTTGAACCTGGATGCTAGTGCCCGGCAAGCATTCTGCCAACTGATTTGCTTCTCTAGCCCAGCAAAACTTCCTCCCCCTATAGACAGGGGCTTGGGCATCTCAGGATGGCCTTGAACTCCTGATCCTCCCGAGTGCTGGGACTTCAGACATGTGCCACCAAGCCTGGTTTTGTGACTTCCCTTTGAAATGGACACAGCAGCTACCTCACGGTGCTGCTTCGAGCTTCAACAAGGAAACCGTTGTGCAGAATTAGAGAGGCCAGTCTGAATCAAGACTTCAGCAGATTTGTTTCCTGTAATTATGATATTAAGACATTAAACCCGTCCAGGGGTATGTGCCTGTTAACCCCGTAGAAGTCCTTCTGGCAAAAAGACATCTTGAGGCAGCCATTCTGTTAGTTTTCGCATGCCTGGCTCTCCAAGGTTTCAGTCATGGCAAAGAGTCTCTTACTTCCAAATGTCTTCAGGCCTCCTACTTTCTTTCTTTCTTTCTTTTTTTTTTTTTTTTTTTTCAAATAGTCATTTATCTGATACATATTTGCTCACTGGTTCAGGACCACTGAGCATCCACCCAGAAGAATATCACTATCCAGACTCTAGACCCCACTGGATACCCAATAAGAGCTCCCTCCACCCGCCCCAAAGCAGCCCAGGCCAGTGTAGCTCAAAGCTCAGTCCCCCAGAGAGCCAAAGGAGGCCTGGCTTCACCCATCAGTCCATGAGGTGATGGCTCTGGAGTTCTGGTCTGGAACCTCACGGAGTGCCAAATAGGGGCTGGAGTCTGCCCCAGGGCCAGTGAAAAGAGACAAAACCAGAGGACTTTGGGCTGGGCTCTGTGAGGAGAGGGAGAGTGCTGGTGGCTAGCAGCTGCGCATGTGGGCTGTGGTTGGTAAATCTGCCTGATAGCGAGGCCCACATCTGTCTTGGATCCTACCGACCCTCAAAGGGCCATTTTGCACCCACATCTCTTTGTGGCCTTGTGGCTGGAATTCCGGGAAGAATGATCTCTGCTTTGGGAATAATGGGAAAGTTGATGTGTTTCACGTTCCTATCATTGTCTCTCCTGCCACGGATGGCACCGGTGTGGGTGGCATCTGTCCCTGGTACTCAGCTTCTGTTCAGCCTTCCATACACCTTCCCTACCAGCAGTCTGCCCATGTAGCACCTGTTCTGGGTCCCCACCCGGCTGCTCTGTCTCAATCTGCCTCACACCTCTGGCTCCATGCCTCCTTCAGAGATTGTTCCCACCCTCTGGTTTTGGGTTTTTTAATTTTTTAAGATTAAAAAGATTAGCCAGGTGGTGGTTGGTGTATGCCTTTAACTCCAGAACTTGGGAGGCAGAGCCAGGTGGATCTCTGTGAGTTTGAGGCCAGCCTGGTCTACAGAGTGAGATCCAGGACAACTAGAGCTGTTATATACAGAAACTCTGTCTCAACCCCCCACCCCCAAATATTATTTGCATATTTATGTGTAGGGGGATATGTGCACATGAATTCAGGTGTTTTCAGAGGCCAGGAGAGGGTGGATCTCCTGGAACTGGAGCTATGGATGTTTGTGAGCCACTTAACTCGGGTGCTGGGAGTCAAACTCAGTACATGCGTTTGCTGCTGAGCCATCTCTCCAGCCCCCTAGTTTGATGTTTTTCTAATGTTCTTACCCTCACCCCCAACCCCACTGCCTTTGGCTTGCCGATCCCTATCAGCCTGAGTATCCTCTGGGAAGGGGGTCACCCTTGAGGAGGCAGTGGGTGTCACCGCTTACCTAGTCTGGGACTTTTGGACAGGTGACAGCATGTTCGGCCCTTGGCACTGAGTCACTGGGTCTTTTGCAAGTCCCTGGCTATTTCTGAAGGGCCTGTGGGGTTTCGTGGTTTCTCATTTCATCTGATAGCAGTCTCTGTTGATCAAGCAGAAACTGGGAGAGGCTGGGCACTGGGAGCTGGCCCACTGTCCTGCCCCGCCTCACTTCCTGTGGGGCCTTCTCGGGCAGAACTCTGAGAAGTCAGACACAGGGCAGCTCTGAGGAGGCCCAAGGTAGAGACATCTGTGGGACTGAACGTGTGTCTGCATTTACCTTGAGGGGAAGGCTTCTCTCATATTAAACTCCAGTTTTCCATCCATGTATGTATGGGGCTGTCTTGAGGCCTTTTTTGGTGATTTTAATATGGTTTAGGCTATTCCTGTAAGTCTGGGCGCCCTAGAACTACGGGAGACGGGAAGCTTGTGTGGCCGCCACCTGAGTCAGCTTGGTCCCTCCTTCTGCGTTCCTTCCTCTGTCCTCTTCCTTCAGTCTCCCTGGTGCTCTGACCCCGAGACCCGAACGTTTCCTCAGCCGCCTTTACATAGAGCCGCTAGCTGGTAGCGGCTTTGAGGTAGGGCCGGCCTCTTCCTCCAACCACTCCAGACGGCTTGTTCATGGATGAGTCCAAAACCTGCACCGCAGCTTCCTCTTCTCTCAGGACCGCATGGCTTCCCCATGGGTGGGGCAGCAGAGGGCACCCCGTGCCAGCCCCCCCTCCCTGCTCCCTGGCAGTGTGAGGGTTTGGGGGCTGGTGCCTGTTTTCCCTGCCTGGCTGTTCTGCCTTGAGGGCACCCAGGCAGGTCAGCTAAGGATTCTGCCCACTGTGGCTTCCTCCTTGGAATATCAAACAGGCTCGGGGGAGGGGTGGTCCCTCCCTTCCCCCTTCCTCAGCTGCCACTTGCTGGGGCTTGGTGAGGGTAGCATATGTGTGTGTGTGGGGTGCAGCAGGGTCATTGATGTGTTCTGAACTCAAGCCAGTGTGGGGTGGGATTAGGGCCACAGGAGTGATGGGTGTCTGTCCCTTGCGTGGTTTCAGAATGTGAAGCTTAGCAATGGCAGCAGTGGTGAACTAGCAACATCAGGAGCACTCGCTGGTAGGAAACGGGCAGCCAAAGCCTTGTGCCTACCAGTGTGTTATCAGCGAGGGGCTCCCTGCAGAGCCGTGTGCACCACAGAACCATCATGTCGTCATGTCTGTCCACTCAAACCCTCCCCTCTGATCTCCTCTCACTGCTAAGGAAAGCACATACTGGACCCAGGAGAGAGTTCAAGTCCCCAAAGCAACTAAATCTCAGAGCCTCCCGTCTTCCATCCAGAGGGTGTATAAGTCTGCAACCTTAGGAATATGTCCACACTTGCTCTTCTGTACAAATGACTTGGAATCACTGTGACCAATTAATTGACAGATTCGCCCCAACTCTGTGAGGAAAACTTTCCCATCAGGAATACACCAGAATGGTTCTCCCACTCCCTCCACACACCTGCGGGGAGAGCAGGTGACCAGCCAGAGAGGCCAAAGAAAGGTAGTTTTTGCTCTTCTCTTTCCTCCTCTTCATGGTCCTTTCATTTTGCCTTTGATGGGTTTCACTCTGTAGCCCAGGCTGGCCTTGAACTCCTGGTGGCCCTCCTGCCCCAGCTTTCTAAGTACAGAGACTCCAGCTGCATGTCATACACCCCACTTGTTTTATTAGATGGCTCCCTGGCCACCTCACACCCCCTCCACCCCCCGCCATTCTCTAGGCATTATGGAGAAGTATAAGCCATATTGCCTAGACTCAGGTCGTCCCATGCCCTCCAGTTCTCCTGGCTGCTGGACAGGATACAGCTGAAGTTTCAGAGCCCAACGTGAGTGTCAATTCTCCTTTGGCAAACATGTACTATGGGTGTTACAGAATGGAAACTAGAGACTCGAAGGCAATGTTTCCCAACCGGTGGGTCGGACTACTTTAGAGCTGAACAGCCCTTTCACAGGGGTCTAATGTCAGATATCCTGCATATGATATATTTACATTATGGTTCATAATAGTAGCAAAACTACAGTTATGAAGTAGCAATGAAAACAATTTTATAATTTTGGGTCGCAGCAGTAGGAATGGTTGAGAACCATTTCTCTAAGGGGACTTCAAAGGGGGCTAAAGGATCTGGAATAGATGCCTCTTAAGGAAGGCTCCACCTCTCACAGATTTTAGGATCACAGAGAGTGATTGGCGTGCTGGTGGGCCGAGACTCCTGACCATCTGGCTGAATAAGTGAGGTCAAAAACCAAGGTGGGTGGCCTCCTGAGGCACAGCACCCACGCTTGTCCTCTGGCTTCCATACATACACACTCACACATGCACTTACATACCCAGAAGCACACCCACACAGACACACGAGTGTCACAGCTGAGTGGTGAGACACCCAAGTGTCACAGCTGAGTGGTGAGGAGAAGAAGACCACATTTGCTGAGTGAGGTGAGTGAAACGTAACGGGACTCAGTCACTTGACCACGTGTCAGAAGCTGGGTGTAAATACACACGCACTTTGTGACCCTACTCCCGTGAAAACGCTCAGCAGGCAAAAGGAGCCATGGTCTTAGAACATGGGGTGGTAGCAGCCTTTGTGGGGGCAGGTCTGTGGTCGGGAGAGGATGCTTTACGGTCCCCTCTTTTGCCCGGGGTGTGATTACACAGTGAGTGTACTTTGGGATTTTGGGATAAGTCTCAGTCTCTCTCTCTCTCTCTCTCTCTCTCTCTCTCTCTCTCTCTCTCTCTCTCTCTCTTTCTCTCTCTCTCTTTCTCTCTCTCTCTCTCTCTCTCTCCCTCCCTCTCCCTCTCCCTCTCCCTCCCTCTCTCTCTCTCCCTCTTTCTCCCTTTCTCTCCTACTTTGCAGTGTTACCACAGTGGGTAAATTGCATCATCTCTTGAAGCCTCCATTTGTCAATATGTTTTGTACATATACGGTGGGGGGGGGTTATAACAGTTTTCACTTAGGTATTTTATTAAGGTAACGGAAAACAGGCTCACACACAATCTTTGGAGGGCCTGTGGTATCCTGGTTATTTTTCTTTGATGCCCAACAGTAAAGCAAAAGCCTTTGAACAAAAAACCACTCTCCCAGTATGATTGGGGCTAACCCTGCTAACATTTATATAGATGTTGTGGCTGAAAACCTACAGTTTATACAGTTGAAAAGCAAATCCTCCCGATGAGTTTGTTTACACTTTTATTTATCTTCACTGGTGTTCCAGCTAGTTCCTATAGGATCTAGAGGCTGTGAAGGTTCACCAGTGTGTACAGTTAATGGTCTCGGCACTAACAGTGGCTGAGCTTCTAAGTATTATCCATGGTTGGAAGTCTTTTGTACAACCTAGGCATCTTGTTTTTGCCTATAGGATGTGAGACCCTTCATACATATCCTGTGGCAAAGCTAAAAATAGAGCTGAAAGTCAACTCTGCTATAGAGAACTCAATTGTTAAAAAAGGAAATTAAAAGGGAAAGAAAAAGGAATGGAAAGACACTGACCTGGGGCTGGAGAGGTGGCTCAGTGGTTAAGAGCACTTGCTGCTCTTCCAGAGGATCCAGGCTTGATGCCCAGGACCCACATGGCCGGTAACAACTCTGTAACTCAGTACCAGGAGATCTGGCATCCTTGTCTGGCCTCTGCAGGCACCAGGCACACACACATTGTGCACAGACATATATTCAGGAAAAACACTCCTACACATTAAAAAACAACAACAACAACAAAAAAAAGACACACACCTCCCAAGGCATCATAGTCCAGAGGAGGGAGCTTTTTAATTGTGTCTTCCTAAGGGACAAAAACTTGACCTGTTGGGATTTTCCTAAATAAAAGGTTGAGATTGCTTTCGAGTTTTTCTTCTCATATCCGGGTTTGATTTTGTTCTGAGTTTTTAACCTTCACTATGTTTGATGAGATAATCATGCCAGAGGGCTGTGGGCATTAAAAATGAGCAGCGCATTGCCTGCTTCTGCTGGGCAAAAGCTCTCGGGCTCTTTTATAGCATGGCTGTAATCTCAGGGTTGTTAAGTCATTTGGGCTGGGCTCTTACTAAGAGGAGGAATAGAAGATGATCACAGGGCAGTCAGTAAAGGCGAGTGGATTTCCTGTGGGTCACTGCTGTCCCACCCCACATTCTCCTCTGAAGGACTCTCATGCTCCTTCCTCAGTTCCCTAGCTGCCCCTATGCTGAGGCCCCTGACCTTTGACACACAGGCCACCTATGTATCCTTGGGTCCTGTATCTATGGACTCAACCAATCAAACAGAGGGGAAATCGTAGCTACAGTGTTTACATATTGGCTCTTTTGTCATTATGGTCTAATGATACAGGGTAATAGCTGTCTACATCACTTTTTACATTGTCTTAGACATTAGAGGTAATCCAGAGGTGATTTAGATTGATGCCATTTAATATGAGGGATTTGGAATACTCAATGACTTTGATGTGTCTGTGGGGATATTCGGACCAATCTCTCATGAATCCCAAGGGGCCACTATACTTAGTGTTCGTATAGCCAGTTTATATGCTGAACATGGGTATCCCATGGCATCTTAAATTTCATCCCTCCTATCTGGACCTGTCTATGTCTCTAACGTGTTCTCACAGGGCCATTTACATTTATGATCTGATTAAAGATTTGTGATAAAATTAAAAGACTACATGCCTTATTGATCTACCAAGAAGAGTTTAACCTCATAGGCAGGAGAAGGGGCTTCATCTCTGTTCATTGTTCAGTTGATGCACAGGCTGATGCTCTTCAGCATCCATGCTCCACATCATCACAACCAACCCCAGCAGCTGCCTCTTAGCGTCCTTTATTACCAAATCTGCCCATGCTGGATAGTTTCATATTTTCTCTTGCTAGGAGAAAATACCAGCACAGATATTGCTCACAATCCTCTGGCCCTTTGGGACCTGTTAGTATTGAAGCCATAGATCAACTTGCCTCTGAAGTTCCCCAATGCCCTTGGTTCCATCATTACTCACCACACAGCATTTTCCACACCTGTCCTTGCGGCTAACGGCTTCCAAGGACTCTCCCTACAGGCTGCTTCTGTGCTGCATTATAATAATGACCAAAATCGCAAATCACAGATTGTGTGGTGTAGATGTAGCCAACCGCCTTATTAAATAATAAACACAAAGCCAATGTAAGGATGAAAGCCCAAAGAGGTCAGAGCTAAGAGTCTTACCCGCTTTTCCGCCAGCTAGCTTCTCCCACCAAGAGATCTCTCCGAAAGGGAGTTACTTCTTGTGCGTTTGACTTATCAAGAGTCCTTGTTCTTCCTTCTCATTGGTTGTAAACCCAACCACGTGACTGCCTCGTCACTGCCTCTCTGTATGGACCTCCAGGTTTTCTATGGTTGGTATTGAGATTAAGGGCGTGTGTCTCCAATGTTGGCTGTATCCTTGAACACACAGAGATCTACCTAGTTCTGCTTACCAAGTGCTGGGATTAAAGGCGTGGACCACCACCGCCCCTTACCAAGTGCTGGGATTAAAGGCGTGGACCACCACCGCCCTGGCTTTCGCTATGGCTTGCTAATAGCTCTGACCTCTAGGCAACTTTATTTATTAACATACAAATAAAATCACATTTCAGTACAAATAGAATACCACTATAGTGTGGGAAGTTGTTTCCCAGTCAGCTAAACTCACCATTGGAAATTTGACAACACACAGTGCATTTTTTTCAACGATTTCTTCTTTGACCTGCTTAGGCTTATTCCTGGAATATGATCTCCTCTGACGCTGGCATACATTACCCTCCCTTCCACATATCATCACTAGTGGGTAAGGTGGAAACGAGTGGTCCATATTTGAAGAATGCCCTTTGCTCCTCTTACATGATTTAAGACCAGCCTGGAGAAGCGGGATGTCAGCACCCAAACAGAGGGATGATGGGTAATCTCATTGTTCTGAGATTGGAGGCAGAACAAGGTGTCATTCAGGAGGGCTGTTGATGCTGTAGAGCACAGATCTCAAAAAGACCCTGTAGTAGATGTGTTCACCCCCACAGGGGTTCCCTAGATATATATAGATATAGAGACTCCAGACAGGTAGGTGGTTCACCTGTCGTGCTGGCTAGTGTAACTTCCCTCTTGAGGCAAGAAAATATTTAACCTACTTTTGATTTTACAAGAGCCCACAGTTGAGAGACTTGAACTTTTAAAAGTGATTTTGGAGTTTTGTAGAGACTTCGGATTTTTTTTTTTCAAGAGACTGAACTTTTAATGTATTTAAATGTGTAAAGACTGTGAGGTTTTAAAGTTATTTATGTTTTATATTGTGATTTTAATATTATCATGTCATCTTGGGGACAAATGAGAAGGGAAAGGTTCTAACTGAAAAGTGATGTGTTTGTGTGTCAAGCTGACAAGCGGTCAGTTGTGCTGGCTGGTTTATGTCAATTTGACACCAGCTAGAGTCATCTGAGAGGAAGGAACCTCAATTGAGAAAATGCCTCCATAAGACCAGGCTGTAGACAAGCTTGTAGGGCATTTTCTTAGTTAGTGAATTAATGGGGGAGGGCCCAGACCATTGTGGGTGGTGTCATCCCTGGACTGGTGGTCCTGGGTTCTATAAGAAAGCAGGCTGAGCAAGCCATGGGGAGCAAGACAGTAAGCAGCACCCCTCCATGGCCTCTGTATCAGCTCCTGCCTCCAGGTTCCTGTCCTGCTTGAATTCCTGTTCTGACTTCCTTCAATGATGAACAGTGATGTAGAAGTGTGAGCAAACTAAACCCTTTCTTCCCCAACTTGCTTTTGGTCATGGTGTTTCATTGTAACAATGGTAACACTAACTAAGACAGCTGGGTAGCCATCATGGTGTTTCATTGTAACTGTAGTAACACTGAGACAGCTGGGTGGCCATCATGGTGTTTCATTGTAACTGTAGTAACACTGAGACAGCTGGGTGGCCATCATGGTGTTTCATTGTAACAGTAGTAACACTGAGACAGCTGGGTGGCCATC